>AP025065.1:733120-804411 GCA_036186865.1 Eustoma russellianum
TTTTTTTTTTTTTTTTTTTTGTGTGAAACATTTCCTCTCAAAAGTTCTGCTTCTTTGCAGGCAAAACACCAAGCACCCAAGCCCATGTAACCAGGATAGTATCTGGAGGATGGGCATAACAAGGAATTATATGCAAAACAACAGAAACATAGTAATTCAGCACGACAAGCTATTCAGTAGAACCAAGCATAAAGTATTCGAGTTGAGCATCATAAGAAAACTTGCTAAGTGTTAGAACAGGAACACCTCTTAAACCTTCTGCTTCTTTTTTTGTGAATTTCCTCTCAAACCTTCTGCTTCTTAGCAGGCAAAGCACCAGGCACCCAAGCCCATGTAACCAGGATAGTCTCTTTTCATCCACACCGGGGATGGGCATAACAAGGAATTATATGAACAACATAAACATAGAAATTCTGCACAACAAGCTATACAGCAGAACCAAGCATAAAGCCTTCCAGTTGAGCATCAGAAGAAAGCTTGCCAAGTGTTAGAACAGGAACACCTCTTGGAAGGCTAAAAAGTAAGAAAAGTCGGTTCTCTATGTCAATGCTAAAGTAGTATTTTTCAGGAAAAAATAAACAGGAACAACTTTAAAGTAATAAACGGGAACAACACTAATACTTAGAAAAAAGTGACGAGCAGTGGAAGTATTTTAGGTTGATCTGACTAGATTTTAGCTGCACAAACAAGGACATCCTGTGCAGCCAATGCACAGACAAAAAGCTGCAAAAAAAAAAAGGACATTCTGTGCAGCCAATCCACAGACAAAAACTGATTAGCTATGCATATACAGTCTTTCATCAGGAAGACAGTAAGCATGAGATGAACTAACGGTAAAAAATAAAGTAACATGATATCTAGGTGACGAAGATTAAACTGAAACCATCTAATATGCAGCATCATTTTGAAGAATTCCATACCTGGACAAACCATAGAAGCTTGACACGACATATGCCTCTTATAGACACTAAAGCACCAATATCTAGCCGGTCGACCTGCAAGGCAACTGAGATCTTTTGAACAATTTGAAACCACAATCCACTTGAAGTAATAGATATAAAAGCTTACTTTCTCAACGGCAACCAGGCAGCCATATTTAGCCTCAAATGATGCTTCCAGTGATGTTCCACTAAACGCAATAGGATCCAAGACAAAATGTACAAACATACTCCTCTTCTTGAACAAAGACTGAAAGGGAAGGATGCAATCAGAGATAATGAAAAACAACACGCCCATATGCATTACAGTGTTGTAGGTAGTAACTAATCAAACAAATAAGCAATGCATGGTGTTGCCATTCTCTTCCTTCTCCTTTTTTCCCCTTCATCTCAGTGTTACACTTCTGCATCAGTAATCTCAATAATACATTGCAAATTTTGATTTTAAAGAATACGTAAATATCAGCAAATGATACCATGCATTGGGTAAACAAGCCACAATGATTTGGTGGGAAAAGAGAATTAAAAACAGAGCTGTGGGATTAAAAACTTCTGGCTTCTGAAGGAAAAGTTCATGATCAAGTTGGCTAAACTGACTTGGTTTTAATTTCTCACAATTTTGACAAACAAGTTTGATAATTGCAGTTAGTTATGCATTGACCCTAAGTAGCCTAGTCTTTCTATTTTATGGCTCCTGCAATCAACACCCTACCCTTGTTCCCACTTTCATTTCCACACTGAAATGGAAGCAGTCATCTACTCTCTCCATCTCAATTTGTTAGACCACCATGGAAATTTAACTTATGTTGGAAACACCATTCAGTGCTTTATATGAGCGTTAAAAATATTTACTTTGATCCATTAATTGTGTTATCCTTTATATTCGCTACTTGTTTCAATTGATGCATTCTCTCCATTGATTAGTTACGATTATAGTTTTGGAACTAAGCATGATTTAATAGGTTAATTATTGTAAAAGAAAGACGTTTCGAGACATCCTGAAACTGGATAATATGCTAACAAGATGGAAATGAGGGAAATATATAAAAATTGAAAAGTTCCTGCACTGGAGTCCGACCCTCACTTTGCCTACTTCCTTGGGTGACTATGATTAGACCAGCCGCCAATCCCAATTTCACAATTTTGTTCTCAAGTTGAGATACATAACTCAAAAGGAAACAGCTCAAATACCTCTTCCAGTAGCGCTAGGTATCTGGCTTCATACAGATGAAGTTTCTTAACCTCAGATGGAACAAGCACCTGTAAACAACGCTCAAGTAAATCAAAACATATGGAACCTTTTAATTATTTTTTTTTTGAAAAAAAAATTCCATATACACACAGAGGGAGGAGGTGATAGGATTAGACCGGTGGTTCTGGCAGGGAATGCAATGACCTTTCAACACTAAGTCACTTCGAAATCCTAAAACATATGGAATCTCTAAACATATGAAGATTTTATCGGTCTGAGGAAGAAATGAACAAAGAATAAATGGCTATGGAACCTGGTCTTTTGGAAATGGGAGAAGAGGGAGCTCCAATTCAGCAGAAGAAGACGAAGCGTAAGTAATGGAGGAAGATCGGCGTCTGGTGAGATGAATGAGGCGGCAGAGACCAGAGGAGGAGGAAGAAGAAGAGTGGTAGGGAGAGTGAGGTAGAGATGGTGGTGATATGGTGGAGATGAGATTCATTTTTGGGTGGAGCTGTTCCAAATTTTGTTGTAATATTTTGCGACTTCCATTGATTAGCAGGTGTTTTATATCATTATCATTTCCATTTCCTAAAAAATATAAATTATTTGCGTTTCTTAACCGTTGATCGGCACAGCTTGACGCAATTTTTATTAAACAAACTCTGTGTTTTTTTTAATACATAAGTATGGTCGAGATACTCTAAAACAATAGAATAACACATAAACTGTTGTTTATCCATATCCTAATATTCTTAATTTGGTTTAGCTGGTTATTCAATTGATTTATTTTTTTTTATTTCTGTTTGCAGATATTCTTTTTTAGTAATAGCAGAAGTTTTTCAGAGCAAGTCTTTCACAAAAATTCTTTTTAAGTTACCCAAAAAAGAAATTCTTTTTACCAATACCTTTCAAATTTCATCTCTTTTGCTAAAATTTTTGACAAAATGCATGTAGAAATTGCATTCATGCATTTGGAAATCTCAGTTACCATTTTCATAAACATATTGACTAACCCATTTGTTATCTCTTCTGCTATTATGTTATGTACATGAAATGCCATTTGAATTGATCTTTTTTGTTAAAAAAAAATTAGAGTTAGAAGATGTATAATCTCTATGGGAAGTTGGTAGGCTAGAGCTGTGGTAACAAAAATGAGATTAGACAGTATGAAGAAAATCGCTCAAACCCCAAAAGTTTGGAACAAGACGGCCAATTTTCCTTCGATAAAATAAAAGAAAGGACGAGAGATAGGGAGGGGGTGGGTATTAATAACGTTAGAAAGCAAGAGCACCCTATTACATATATGAAAATGAATTTAGACTTTAGGGCGGCCCTTAGAACAACTGGTAAGGTTGCTGTTTTGTGATCTTGAGGTCATTAGTTCGAGCCAGGGAAACAGTCTCTAGCCTCTTGCACAAAGTGTAAGGTAAGACTGCGTACATCAGATCGCGAAGCGATCCAGTCATTTCCCAAACCCTGCGCAAACGCAAGAGCTTAATGCACCAGAAACGCCCTAAGACCTATATAAATTTGAGATATTAAAAAATAATCTCATAATTCACAGCACTGAAAAAACTCTTACAGGAAGCATGGTGTAATATAGGAGCATTTATTTTGCTTTTGCTTTCCATACCTATGAACCTGGAATGAGTTACTAATCAGAAAGACAAATTCATGTCAAATATTTGCCTTCAAACTGACCCTGGCAAACACATCTCGCTACATAACATAAAGCCCTTAAAGCCAAAAAGGCAAAAAGAACGCAAACTTCACAAAATCTGCACCAAGTCTTCAAATTCTCTTCAGTCCTGCTGCTCCTGAAAGGTATTAAAAAAAGGATGCAACTTAAGATATAAGCGCGCGCAGAATGTACGAGATCATATCAGAAAGAAAAGCTCCAACAAAATGGAAAGTATTGTCCAAGTTGTATTGCCCGTGCATGATGGTAAAGATGCCACTGAAGACAGATTGGGTGCACAATATGTCATGCCTTTAATTCTATATGGAATCAACACACAGGTCATGACTTAGGCTCTTCAAGAAGATTCATGGTAGAAGTACATTTTGTTGGGAGGAGTTGAAGTGTGTTGCAGGAGAGCATTTCCTCTAAACAATAGCATCAAAGTATACTCGTTAATACCAACATGGATCCCAGCATAAGCTACAACAATTTGAACTCCACTATTCCATCAAAGCCTCAAATACGAACCCCACCATCAGCTTACTTTTAATCTGCCTACAATTTCGCTACAGTTTGGGACTTCTACAGAGAAATATGAAATGTTTCAGCTGTATGATTGCTCAAAGGAGTAGTCCAAGCAGTAAAAGCAGCGGTAGAGTAACTACCTCATAGCATATTATGATATACTGTATTGGAAAACAGCTATCAAATGGGCTATTTGTTAGGAAAGATATTGTTACCATAGTTAGAAGTATCAATTAGAACAGTAAAATATGTAATCAAATATTGTGCATTTATTTGTGGTGTAATTAGAGAGGATAATTAGGAGAGATTACTTACCTTGTATAAAGATACTTCTGTGTATAAGTTAATGGTAGGGTGTACTGTGTAAATTACATTTTGAATGAATACGAATTACAGAGTTTGCATACTGCAAATCTCTTCTACTTAACATGGTATCAGAGCAGGATTAAGCTTACTCTAATTTATCAAGCATTTTTTTTTTCTGAGTGGAGGTTCAGAAATTGTTCATCATTGCCTTGTCTTACCTTCATCCGGTCATACCTTTCTCGGCCATACCTTTCCCAGCCATCTTTTGGCAATAATCTGTGCATAGGATTATCTACTCCTACTTGTTCACCAGAAAACACGAAACCATGTCAGATCCAGAAACCAGTGAACCAAAAACACCAAACCTCGCTGATTTGGCAGTCCAAGTAACCAACATCCTTCAAAATACCCCGTCAGAACACCCGTGAATCAGGCACAGCCACAGCCTGCACAATTTTCATCAGAGAACCTATCTATTTCTGTTAAACTCAACGGTAGCAATTATACAGTCTGAGCACCGTTAATATTGAGAGCAATTATTGGAAGAGGGAGGAGGCATCACCTCACGGGTGTTCTTCCTCCACCACAGCCCACATACCAAGAATTTCCTATGTAGGAACAGATGGATAATTCGGTATTTACATGGATAATCCAAACAATTGAACCAGCCCTGGTGGTGAACGTGACTAGATATCCCACATCAAAAGCACTATGGGATGGCTTAGCCCTCACCTACGGCTCAAGAACTGACTCTCTCAGGGCTTATGATCTTCATAGAAGAGCTAGTTTGGTCAGACAAGGTTGGGGGGGGGGGGGTATTGAGTCATGCTGGAATCGGTTACAAGATCTATGGACAACCATAGATGCAAATGAACCAAACTATATACAATGTGCTGCAGATATAAACATCCACAACAAAAAATTGAAGCACTTCAGTTGTATCAGTTTTTGACAACCATTGACGAAAAATTTAATACAGAAAAGAATGATCTTCTCAAGAAAGATCCATTGCCTACACTGGAGGTTGCATACAGGGAGATAAGAAGAGCGAAGGACAGGTCTGCAGTATTGCAGAGGGCTCCCTCAGAGGAGTTCTCATCACAGGGAGCAATTGGACACGGCCTAGCAACACAGACCTCGGCTACCAGAGGCTGTGACTCAGGAAATGTGCAGGGACGAGGAACAACTCAAGGGAAAGGCAGGGGAAACCCTAGAACTAGTAACCCTAGAAGGACCGAAGATAAGGAGGGGTTGATCTGCAACCATTGTGGCCAGAAGAGGCACACAAAAGAAAACTGCTTCCAAATCATTGGATATCCAGAATGATACGAAGGCAAGAGGAAGCAATCTGAAGCAAACAAAGGGATGGCAGCGGCAGCAACTGCCTCAAACAGAGAAGAAGACAGTGGAGAAATGACGGCCGCCGAGGATACAGGTAAAAGGGTTGGGGTTTTTAACCCCAGCCTATTTATGTCATGTTTTGCCCAAAATACCCCTGCAGGAATTGCACTTATAGCCCCTGGTTTTTCGCACTCTTCGGCCGCAGTCTAGAAACTTTCCCCCTCTGCTGATTCTGACCCCTCCGTTTATAAAACGCTCGAGGGCGATCATTGGGCGTGATATTGAGAAGGAAGGACTGTACTACGTCATAGATGTGGTACAACAGGGCCGATCCAATCTTGCCACCGGGACTGCTCATCAGAGACTGTGGTTATGGCACCGTCAGCTTGGTCACCCCTCGTTAAGTTATATGAAGTTTCTTTTTCCCTCGTTATCTAGTTCTGGTATTACTTTATCTTGTGACACGTGTTTGCGTGTTAAACACCACCGTTCTACTTATAAACCTAATAATACTCGTGTTAAAGCTTTGTTTAGTCTGATACATTCGGATGTGTGGGGTCCTTCCCCTTATCCCACGACTCTCGGTTATCAGTATTTTATTACATTCGTAGATGATTTTTCCAGGATGACATGGATATATTTTCTTGAAAATAAATCTGATGTTTATGCCACGTTTGTTCAGTTCCATCAAATGATTTCTACCCAATTCCATACAACTATTCAAGTTCTCCGCTCAGATAACGGCGGCGAGTATGTTAACATTGATCTACAATCCTTCTTTCGGGACCATGGTATTATCCATCAGACCACGTGCTCGCATACACCTGAACAAAATGGTGTAGCCGAACCCAAAAATTGCATCCTTCTAGAAATGACCCCGGCTATGATGCTTGAGTCATCCGTACCAAAATACTTCTGGCTCAAAGCAGTTGCTACCTCCACAAATCTTCTAAATCAGTTACCTACCAAAATTCTGGATCATCGTACTCCACTGTCGATCTTGTCTACACAAACTGAGGTACCATCTGTTCTTACCTTACCACCAAAAATCTTTGATTGCATAGTGTTTGTTCACATCCCATCCTCTCAGCGCTCCAAACTAGATGCGTGTACAAACAAATGTGTTTTTGTTGGGTATACCCTAACTAAAAAAGGATACCGATGTTACAACCCTCGCACTCGTCGTGTCCATGTTACTATGAATTGCACCTTCTTAGAACATGAGTACTTCTATTCCACCCAGTCTTGGTCTCAGGGGGAGACGAGTGATGAGACCTACGATTGGCTCCATAACCATAGCCCTGCCACGGTTCCAACACGGCAAGTAGGTGGCGCCGACTGTACTTTCCCTGTTGACGACAATATGGAAACTCCTTCGGTACCACCACCCAGTGACTTCCCTCAAGCGGATACTCCACATGACCAGGTATCATCTTCCTTTGACATGTCATTACCATCCTCTGATTTGATTACTATGCCTAATAATCTTCTCAACCCAGAACCCGCTGTTGAGTGTGAACTTAATCAGGAAAATGAGGACATTCCCGCAGGCCAGGGCAGAATATTGCCACCACGACAGAACAGAGGAAAGCCTCCAATCAAGGTATTCACCCAGTAAGGTGTCAAAAGGTGGGAAGTATCTAGTGATTGGTGCAAGAGGATTCTTGTCTTCAGTATGTGACGCTACAGTTCTCAGGACAGTGGAGGAGGCAATGCTTAAACCTGAATGGTGTAAAGCAATGGAGGAAGAGATGAGAGCACTGCGTAAGAATGGTACCTGGGAAAAGGTACCCCTTCTGGACGGAAAAAATCCAATAGGATGCAGATAGGTTTACACTATCAAGTATAAAGCCGATGGCAGTATCGAGAGGTACAAGGCAAGACTCGTGGCCAGAGGATATACTCAGAATTATGGTATTGATTACACGGAGACTTTTTCCCCAGTGGCAAAACTTGAACCATAAGGGTACTCTTCTCTGTAGCAGCTACAAAAGATTGGCCACTTCATCAGTATGATGTTAAAAATGCATTTCTTCATGGGGAGTTAAGAGAGGAGGTATATATGAGTGCACCCCCAGGCTTTGCTGGTGAATTTGCAGAAAATGAGGTGTGCCGATTGAGAAGGTCACTATACTGGCTTAAACAGTCACCAAGGGCATGGTTCGGAAGGTTCACTGAGTTTATGAAAAGGCAAAATTACAGACAAAGCAATGCTGATCATACATTGTTCATAAAGAGAAAGGTAACGTGTCTCATTATCTATGTAGATGATATGATTATAACGGGGAACGACATGGAAGAAATGACGTTGTTAAAACAAAAGTTGTTCTTGGAGTTCGAAATAAAGGATCTGGGGGACCTAAGGTATTTCTTCGGGATCGAAGTGACTCGCACTGACCATGGAATCTTTATCGCTCAACAGAAATATATCATGGACTTACTTGCGGAGGTAGGTATGATAGATTGCAAACCTGCTGGAGCTCCAATGCTAATGAATCAAAAGTTAGCCTTTGAAGAAGGAAGGCTTGATACTAATCGCGGAAGGTACCAATGATTGGTCGGAAAACTGGTATATACGGCGCATACTCGTCCTAATATCTCCTTTGCAGTCGGACTTGTAAGTCAGTTTATGCACCGGCCTCAGAGTCATCATATGGAGGATGTAATGAGAATCTTGCGATATTTAAAGGGAACAGCTAGACGAGGGATTTGGTTCAGAAATCATGGTCATATAGACATACAGGTACATACTGATGCAGATTGGGCAGGAAATGTAGTAGATCGTCGATCTACCTCAGGCTACTTTGTTTTAGTGGGGGTAATCTGGTCAAGTGGCGAAGTAAAAAGCAAAAAGTTGTAGCTTTGTCCAGTGCTGAGGCAGAGTTTCGAAGGGTTGCAAAAGGTTTATGGAAGTGTTATGGTTGAAGAAGCTATTAACGGATTTGGGCCTATGTTCGTCGGTTCCAGCAAAGTTAATGTGTGATAATAAAGCGTCAATTAACATCTCCGGAAACCCAGTACAACATGACCGAACCAAACATGTGGAGATAGATCGGCATTTCATTAAAGAGAAGATTGAAGGTAGAGTGGTGGAGCTACCGTTTGTTCCAACAGAAGATCAATTGGCTGACATTCTAACCAAAGCTGTGGCAGGAAGAGCGTTTGAAGAGACTTTGGTCAAGTTGGGCATCGTTGACCCCCCTGCTCAACTTGAGGAAGAGTGTTAGGAAAGATATTGTTACCATAGTTAGAAGTATCAATTAGAGCAGTAAAATATGTAATTAAATACTGTGTATTTATTTGTGGTGTAATTAAGGAGGATAATTAGGGGAGATTACTTACCTTGTATAGAGATACTTCTGTGTATAAGTTGATGGTAGGGTGTACTGTGCAAATTACGTTTTGAATGGATACGAATTACAGTGTTTGCATACTGCAAATCTCTTCTACTTAACACTATTTCTCTCATTCTGCAATGGAATAATTCAACCCAATCCTGATGCGACATCCTTTTGGTAATTTTAATTGTAATTTTTGGACCACAGGGCCGGCAGCAATTCAGCCGTATATTTAATTCATTTTTTAATTGTTTTAAGTTATTTAATTAGATAGGATATTTATAAGAAAAATTAGATATGATATTTTTCTAAGGAAAATTAGATAGGATATTTATAAGGAAAATTACATAGGATATTCTTTTTTATTTTGATCGTCCCTTTCATCAATAAAATTTGAGAATTTTGAGCGATTGCTCTTGTGAGTCTTTTTGAAGTTTGTCTTGCTCAAGTTTCGTCATTTGAATTCAATTAATATCTTGAACAAGAGTTGTGATCTAAATTCATCCTTAGGTTGTTCAAGAAGCTTTCCAAAGGCCTTCCAAGGTTCTTGGCAAGAAGGTTGTTGATAAAGCAAGGGTTGCTTAACGTGGATAACATGACTAACAAGGTTCGTCAAGAAGCTGCGTTCATACTGAAGGTCTAACAAGGTTCTTCATTATTCATATTATTCATGTTCTTCATGTCCTACATATTATTCGTCGTGTTCTTTGTTGTTCTTCGTTTCTTTTTGTGAGTTATTAAATTTCTTTTTCATCAAGAGGCCTTTTGGAAACGTGTGATTCCGCTAAGCACACATCAAACCTGGACTACTAAATTAAGTCAAATACTTCATCACACGCATGACCTGGTGGTCCTTAAGAGGTGGATACTTTTCAAATGGAAGAATAGATGAAACATCATACTAATGCAGTTTTATAAGAAAAATTGCAAAATTCAAGGGTTCAAAATGGGCTTAACCCTACAACACATACACACAGGAGTCACCTTCATCATAAGAAAGACTCAGCTGGTGAAGCTTTCAAGAGAAGTTTTAATCTAGAAATGAGGTTGCTCCAAAAGTATCTAGGGGAAATACATGTCACACATGTCGCAGGACAATTAGAGGGCGAAAGAGTGGGTCACCTGATGGTTACTGTTGGGCTACACTTGCAGATAAAAAGCACTTGGTATATCAAAACAAGGGAAACAGTCATGGTTTCTGGAGTCGTGTGTTCTTCTAGAAAGACAATAATCTTGAAGAAATTGTTGAGCATCTCATACGGAAAACAAACAAAACATTGCTGAAAGAGGAATGGAAGTTTTCAATCTAAAACTGTCAAAGAGTATCACAATAGGGGCGTGCAGAGTCCCCAAAAAAAACATGAATATACTTCACCAAGCGACACAAGTAACAGAGGCAGAGAGCTACACCAATACACCACTTATTAGGTAGCAACTAAAAGCAGAGGACATTATCATGCTTAAAGCATAACACAACTATAACAAACATTTTTGCGTATTATTTCTCATAGAAGTTGCATATTCCTGCTCAAAGCATTAACTAAACGGCGATTTTTAACATGAATGCAACTCCCACTTTCAGGTCAGTTCTCAATATGATTTTCACTTGGTCACTTCTCAAATTATTCCACAGCATTCAGGCATCAAATTGGGTTCCACAGAAACCGAATTGTCAAAGCCCGCTACTCTGACCCCAGTTTCATCGGCAAGCCATCAACACAGAGCGAGTCAAGATTTTGAAAGATTAGGACGTTTTCCATGAATTAGCTAGTGGTGTCCAGCCTATGCACTCCTAACCAGATACGAACTTTCGGTGTCAATCCCTCAAACTACAACAAGGGAACTGTAACTTCAGAAGAAGAGGTTCGGCATCTTTCAGCAAGAAAGCAAGAGTAGGTAAGATATAGATTCAAGCTTCCAATTGCAGTTCAATGTAAGAAAGAATCAGCAACCTAGTAAATTTGGCCATCTTTATCTGTAGCAGATAAAATTCTTAAGCATTTCTCTATGGCTTCAAAAGTGTTCAGAAACTGCATGTTGTTACAAACTTTTTTTTTAGCAACATATTGTCACAAAGTTGAGGGTAGAAATGTAAAAGTATAAGCAAAATCTAAGAAGAATACCTTAGCAATGGGAGCGTCAGAAACTTTAGGGGTCAATTTTGTGGCAGATCCCTGGAACTTTTGCTCGCAATCTGTATATGCTGACCCAATGCCAATCCCAGCACCAAAAGCTACCGAGGCCCAGCGCGTCACAGGACTCCCTATCAATATGATCACGGCTAGTCAAAGTTCCACTTACACACATCTTTAACGAATCAACAATCTTTTTCTTCCAACACTTCACTTCAACAAACTAAATTCACCAGAGACACAAACTTATACAAGCTTCCACCGACATGCAGCAAGCAATCCAAACAAAAATCTCCACAAGTAATCATGTAGAAATGGCAGTGATGCTGAAACTTGCATACAATTTTATTTCATTCATGTTCAATTAAGTTTAGAATAAGGAGTATAGTTATAAACAACCGATGAAATTAGCACCAACTTGGAAGAAAAGAACAATTATTTTTCAGTTCAGTGAGCAACACATGCTAATAGTAGGAAGAAATCCCTCGAAGCCAGAGTAGATGGGACTTCTAGTCTATGCTTTTGCCCTTTGTGCTTTGAAAATGTTTAATTTTGGACAAGAAAACATAAGGATCTGCCCGCTAGGAACTGTTAGCACCTATGCTGCATCAACGCCAATCGGAAGGAATAAGCAGTCGAAGTGATATTGAACCTCTCAAGACACTCTAATACCTTAAATCATCTATACTTAGTAGCCACTGAACAAATGCAACCATCCTAGTCTTCAATAATCACGAGAGTCACAAGAAGCTGTTGCTGTGACAACAAAGCCGAGACACGAAGGTTGCTGCCACTAAGGCCGATAAGATTTTCTTTATGAAAGAAGAAATACACAAGAAGCCAAATTTTCAAATCCTTATATAAAGGACCAGGTGATATTAAAAATTGGTACAAAGACACAGCCCAATACAAATATGTACGGCTAGCACATCCCATGAAAAAGCTGAAATTTCACAAGAAACCAACAGATTGTCAGGGACAGCAAGAAAAATATCCAAAAATATAAGTTATATACAGCATGTCCGCTCTACAACTAAGGTGATAAAAAATGGGATGAACCAATAAAAGAAGATTAATAACCAGCTATATCAAATAGTTTCCAGATATTTCTTGAGCCATTAATTTGCCTATCAAGAGGAATAGCTACCTAAGAGCGAAAGAACATGATAAAGAGTAAGAATCCTATACTCAAAGTAAAACAAGGCATCTAAGATGAGATAACCATCAACACATCAACAGCCACGGCATACAGAAACAGGGATAAGCATTAACTTATGAATAACATGCAAAGACACTTAACTGGATGGTCAGGAATCCTAACTTAGTTGGGAAAATTTTATAAAATACACTTTCTCGTTATAGTTATTTCTGCATGGCATACAATTTCATTTGTCTTATAAAGAAGATAAAATATGTCGAACCTCAATTAACATTCTTCTCGGCACATATAAACCGATTACCAGCCTTTGATCTCCACTCCACTGTCATGATACAATCAGGAAATGCATCTCTCTTTACTTCATATCATCACACCAAAGAAAAGAAAATTATTTAAAAATCTTTCACAAACCTGATTCTATTAGCTGAAAATACAAATCCAAATACCATGCAGCAATAACCTACTTATGCAAAGACCAGTAGCTAGCCAACAATTTCGTGTCATCAGTCTGCCAAAACAAAGTAATCTCACCCCTGACACTCACATACACATACTTTCAACACCATTCCATGAACATATTGACCACTACAATTCCTGGAATTAAAGCAGGTATTTCCACCCGTCACAAAATCAAAAGCATCCCAGATCTTCCTAATCCGAAAATAAGCAGAA
The DNA here is from genome assembly GCA_036186865.1 of Eustoma russellianum. Lineage (NCBI taxonomy): Eukaryota > Viridiplantae > Streptophyta > Magnoliopsida > Gentianales > Gentianaceae > Eustoma > Eustoma russellianum. The sequence goes on from AP025065.1 coordinate 746,405, forward strand.
ACATTAAATGGAAAAATAAAATCATTCGTACAGAAAAAGAAAAGAGGGGTTGGTGATGGGTGGGGGAGGCAAAAAGGCTTACGAAAGAGGAGGAGTCCAGTGAAGGCACCAGCAAAGCTAGAGTAGACGAAACGGCGGAGGCCCAAATCGAGGCAAGCGTCCCATTTCGCATCCAAATCGTAGTGTGGTGGAATTGGAGAGACCGCCGCCGATGCTTCTCCCTTTTCTTCGCCCATTTGTCTCCGGCTCTCAAGGAAAATTCACTCCGGCGATTGTGTCGACGGTAATCTTTTCTCCCAAGTTTTCTACCTAATTATCAATACAAATTTCTGTAAGGGCTCAATGTTTCTGTTTGTATACCGAAGAGTTAATTGCACCTGGTATCCATTCTTTTCTACCAAGTTTTAAGTAGCATCCAATGTTTCATGAAACACACTTGCCATCCAGACTTATAGGGTTAATAGACACCTGCCATCCGGCAATCGGGAAATGACCTGCTGTAGGCGGTTTTTATGAAATTTCCTTTTTTTTTTTCAATTTTTCCCCAAGTGATGCATTCTCTACTCTGTTTTCAGAGATGTAACACGCCGTTTGATACCCAATCCATTGTTTGGAGATTTAAACTTGTCCAAGTGTTGTATTTGGAGAACATGTGGTTGGATGAATATAATTTAGAACAGCTGAGTCTGCTTGTTCATCTGAGACATATAGTAGCTCCAGTCAATCGTCTTGTGTCAGTCCCATCGTCTATGTCTAGTCTCTGGAAATTGGAAACTTTTACTTTAAGAACAATGAGGAAAGGTGAAATACTATTGCCTGAAACTCTTTGGAAAATGGAAAGGCTTAGGCACGTAAATATCAGTAGATGCAGGCTTACTTTTTCTGATAGCCACAAGGACGAAGTATATCCTCAAATGTGCAATGTGGAAAGCTTTTCTTCACCAACTTTATCTACTGGAAATGATCTACAAGAGCTTCTGAAAAGGTTGCCTGCTGTTCGAAAATTGAGCTGCTGTTTTGATAAATCTTGTGCTTCTGTTGACCCAGAAGTTGAGGCATTGGACTTTCTTTGTCAAATCGAGTCACTAAACCTATCTTATATCGGAGATAGAAGCCCCTATGCCATCAACTTCCCTGCAACTCTTAAGAAACTAAAGTTGGGAAACTGAGAGTTGTTCTATGACGAATGGTTAAGATATTGAAACAAGGTAACTTATGCCACATCCTGTAATTTTCTTGCTTGGGAAGATGATACCGGAGAAGGCATTGGCGGGAGGCTGCAGGCTTTGAGAAGGGAGGAAAAGGGTTTTTGATTTTGTTTTTCCTTTAATTTTAAAGGTAAAATAGTCAACCTTGGTTAAATTAGGGTTAAAAGTATGGTTAAGTCCGGTCAAAGGTTGATTTCAGCGGTCAACGGTCGACCAGCAGGTCATCCGGATGCCAGATGTCTATTAACCCTATAAGTCTGGATGGCAAGTGTGTTTCATGAAACATTGGATGCTACTTAAAACTTTGTGAAAAAGAATGGATACCAGGTGCAATTAACTCGTATACTGAATGTTGCATATGAAAATACTTCTCCCTTTTCCCTTTCCCCTTCCCCCTTTTCCCTTTTCCGAATTCTCTCTCTCTTTTTCTCTATTTTTTTCTCTCTTTTTCTCTAAAAAAAGGGGAAAAAAAGCGTAGCAGTTGTTTCTAAAGAAATAGGCTAAAGTCGATACTCTTACGGTTACGTAACCGCAGCAGTTACTGTGCAATTAACGGCTACCGGAACCGCCTATCAGCAGCGTCCGTCCGGCCAATCAATGGAGGACCAGCTTCATGAGAAATCTACGGAGGAATCTGATCAATATCAAAGAAGTGTGAAGAAGTATAAGCGTCCTGTAACGGATGACCCCCCTACGTCCGAGCCACAAGTTTTTCCCCCTGCAAGTCCCTGGGCTGATCTACTTCGATACCCTCTTCCATCAAATCTACTTATTGAGGACATTATATACACAGGGGAAGGAGAAGATGATGATTCGAGCGATGAAAATATGTTTGGAATGGCCATCCCTGCGGATCATGGCTACGCAGAGGCAGAGATAGGCAAAGCAGTGGTTGATATACCGTTGGATTCATGCAAGCAATTATGGACACCATGGCGACGTGCGCTTGTGGTTAAACTCCTGGGCGATCTGTATCATATCGAATTTTATCTCAACGGCTCAGATACATATGGGCACCAAACCGCAAATTGGAGATCGTGGATCTTGAAGATGGCTTCCTTGTGGTACGTTTCGTTTCAAAAGATGATTATCTCTTTGCTATTGAAAATGGTCCTTGGACTATACAAGGACACTATCTTACGGTTTCAAAGTTTATACCTGGGTTTTGTCCATCAGCAGAAAATGTGTCATCTACTCTTGTTTGGGTAAGAATACTAAGACTCCCTCTTGAACTATTTAACGAGAATGTCCTCATGTGCGTCGGTGACTCTCTGGAGAAGGCAATCAAAATTGATGATAGCACAATGAACGTTTCGCGCGGCAAATACGCACGTGTGTGCGTGAAATAGACTTTGAGAGGCCTCTTACTTCAGTGGTGATTATGAATGGATCTCCTTTTACGGTTGAATATGAAAATCTACATCAGATTTGTTTTAAGTGCGGGAAATACGGGCATAGACAGGAGGAATGCCATAGCCAACTGTTGAATGGAGATACAGGACCATCATCTTCGATTTTACAGCCTCCCATCCCATCAATCCCGAATGACCCCTTTGGTCCTTGGATGCTTATCAAGAATACTAGTAGGCGACGTGGCGCAGTTCCACGGGCTAGTAGTGACACTAACATGAACTACCCAGGTACATCAAAGACCAGTAGTGGAGTTGCAGAGAGGACCCAGAAGCAGCTGGTTGTATCTTCAGTTAGAATCCAAGGATCGCGATTCGCTCCTATCTCCGAAGATAGGGATGAGGAAGCTCTCATACCGCCTAACTCAGTTGAGACGGGTATACAACTTATAAATGACATGGGGCCATCGGCTATATTTTGGACAACGACTAAGGATGGTCTTTCAAAACCGCGCGACTATAAGGCTAAAGGTATACCAGAGAAAGATACCTCTAGAGTGAAAGTCCAATCAACGCGGGGCCCCAAAAAGAAAGAAGCACAACCCAGGCTCCTTAAGAAAAATAACGATGATGTTGGCAGGAATTCTACTGAGGCGGATTGTTTGATCCGATCCCCCATAAGGCGGACAACCGAGAGTAGCATTAAAGTGGCTTCTTCGAAACCACTGAATGATATTACTAATATTGGTGGTCCAGTGGATACCCCTAATGCCATTATACCAACTTCATTGGCCAAAATCCGGACGGGGAGAGGGACTAAGTTCACAGCAGCAAGCATATAAAATGCCACCCCCAGATGTAGCCACATATTCTTGTATGTCACTAGATGCTGAAGATTCTACTGAACACGGGGCTATCCCTATGGAAGTTGGATTATCTAATCTATTTGATAACGGTACATAGGACGTACCATGAAAATTGTTGCATGGAACTGTCGCGGTGCTGGTTCTTATGCCACAATAAGAACCATCATCCATTTAACTCGTGATCTTGCACCTTCTTTGCTCTTTTTGATGTAGACATGTGTGCCTAGTTCAAGGGCGAGGCAAATCATGCGCAACACCCATTTTACTAATATTGTTGCGATTGAAGCAAGATGTTTTTCTGGAGATTTGTGGTGTGTTTGGGACACTAATGCACTCTCTATCCATATCATATCCTACACAACTCAAATAATGAATGTTGGTATTATGATTGATGGTTCACTTTCTTGGATATTATCCTTGGTATATGCCTCGCCAGCTCAACCAGTCCGAGACACATTTCATGAGTATGTCGAATCTATGTCGTCATATATCACTACTCCCTGGTTGTTAAAGGAGATTTTAATCAAGTGTTGCGACAAGAGGATAAGCATGGAGGACGAACATTGATGGGTTATGGAGTCAATCGGATGCAGCGAATGATTGACACTTGCGGATAGGAGGAACTTCATTTTACTGGGCGCATTTTACGTGGTCGAACGGACAAGTTGGCAGGCTATTAATCGAACAGCGCCTTAACCAAGCATGGGTAAATTTGCTATGGCATTCAAGATTCCACCATTATGCCTTGCATCACCTACCCAATCTTAATTCTGATCATAACCCACTACTTCTCACACTTAATGGTAGGATCCATACCTTGGAAGGTGAACGACCTTTTAAATTTCAGGCATGCTGGCTACAACATAAATTGTTCGAAACTTTTATGCAAAGTGCATGGAGATCGTATGATGGAGATTTGCATCAGACATTATCGGAATTTGCTGAGAAAACAAAAGTATGGCAGCAGGAAGTTTTTGGTAACCTGGGCCATCGGAGGAAGCGTTGCCTTGCTATAATTGAAGGAGTGCAACGAGCATTATCAAATAAGCCGTTTATGTTTCTTACACGGCTTGATAAGGAGCTACGATTAGAGTTTGAAGAAATTTTACAACAGGAAGAGATTTATTGGCGCCAAAAGCATAAACTTCAGTGGTTGTCAGATGGTAAATGGAATACTCGATATTTTCATCAATCTCTCAAGATGCACCGAAGAGCAACCACCATCTCCATGCTTAAAGATGTAAATGGGGAATGGATTGATGATGTAAACGCATTGCAGGAAATTGTTTTTTTCCCCATTATAAGAGCCTTTATACTGCAACAACTGAGGCCATTGTTATGGGGGATGACATTATTTTTCCAACATTGACTCATTTGGATAGGCAACTACTTAATAGGCCTATGACTGCAAATGAAGTTGAAAATGTCATTTTTCAAATGGGTGCGTATAAAGCATCCAGACCGGATGGTTTCCCACCTATCTTCTTTCAGAAGAATTGGAATATTGTTGGACCATCTGTGACCGAATTTATTGTGGAGGCCTTTCGAACTGGATGCTTTCTACCGGAGTTGAATAGATCTCTTATCACATTGATTCCTAAGACGTCCAACCCGGAATCGATTTCTAACTTTCGGCCAATTGCTCTTACTAACGTGGTTGTGAAATTGATAAGCAAAGTGATCGCTAATCGTCTCAAATCCGTGATTGGTAAATTGATTTCGCCAACTCAGTGTGCCTTTATCCGGGGACGACAAGCTTCGGATAAGATAATCATATCACAAGAAGCTATGCATACGATGCGGATCAAACGAGGACGGAAAGGTTACATGGCGATGAAGATAGACCTTGAGAAAGCATATGACAAAGTACGATGGTCTTTTCTTCATAAGTTTCTTGGCATGATCGGTTTTAGCACTCATATGGTGGAGTTAATTATGTACACTATCACGTCGGCCTCCCTATCGGTAATATGGAATGGACATTGTCTCGAGTTATTTCCACCACAAAGAGGGATTCGACAGGGTGATCTGTTAGCTCCATATCTATTTTTACTGTGCATGGAAGTTCTTGGCCAAAAGATTAACCGTGCAGTAGAAAATAAATAATGGTTACCCTTGCGTACTTCTCGACGCATCCAATCTATATCCCATCTATTTTTTTGCGAGCGATTTACTATTGTTTGGAGAGGCATCTACCAAGCAAACTGTGGTGATGCAATGCATACTGATAGATTTTTGCAGCATTTCTGGCCAGAGTGTTAGTTTGCACAAGTTGCAAATACTGATTTCAAATAACTTGGCGGGCCATTTTTCACCCAACTGCGTTCATAAACCAAGGAATTACATGTACAACTAATTTGGGTAGTTTATTTGGGGATGCCATTAGTGCATGGTCGCTGCACTAAATGTATGTATGACTTCATTCTAGACAAAGTCCGCAAAAAGTTAGCAACTTGGCAAACTAAGTTATTATCGCAGGCGACAAGAATTTTGTTGGTACAAAGTTTAATATCCCTTATGCCTACATACGCGATGCAAACTGTACGCCTCCCTGCTAGTTTACTTGATGAGATTGATAAGATTTCAAGACGTTTTTTCTGGGGCGAGACAAACCACACATCCAGACTACATTGTGTTGAGAAAAAGAGTTTGAGTGATTTACGAATACATGATTTAAATACAACGTGTTTAATAAATGCATGACAATTTTATTACTTGACACGTTTTTGTGATAAACTTGCCTTATATACTTTATATATAATGTTGCCGTACTAACAAGTCATGAAGCTATAAAGCTTACATCAAGTGGAAAACATTTGTTATGCTTGAACTATTTTCAGGTGCCACCATTAATTAACTAAACTAGTTCATTAAGTGAAGTACTTAGTTAAATGAACTAAGTAGTTCATTAAATGGAGATATATTTGGAGAAGACATGATGACAAAAAATTGAAACATGGAAAGTCTCATCTCCATCTCATTCACACGTTTATATATATATATATATTATATAATATATATATTTAGATTTTTATAAAAAGACACAATAAACATATATTCCGACATACTACTGACACGTTACATATATTACGAACGTACGTCAACATCACACCACTATACTTACCTCATATTTATGAGTATATTCAGGTCTTATATCATATGATATAAGTCATGGTGATGACAAAATAATTACGACGCCTTACAAGGTTGTAAACCAAAAATTGTCGTATTGGGTGACTACAAAAACTTCGCCAACATGTCACGTACTTGCCATATATAGATGACCAGCCCCTACACTTCAAAAATGGCTAGAAATTTCGTGTCTTACATGGTATATTCAGCCATAAAATCATTCGATGTTGGCACACACAAATCATCCTCAATTAAGGCCAAATTATGGAGATTCCAAATTCAATTTTTAAGCACATGGGGCGCCTACTTTAATCAGCCATTAGAGCTGAATATTCAATTTGTTTTATTTATATTATGTGTGACATAACATATATAACATGTGCAAAAAGTTTGAATTTAATCGGAGAAAAATCGCGTAATCGTCAAAAGTCGAAAATTCGGTTTTCTGCGAACACAACACATGAAACGTTTTTGGCATGACATGTAACATGTATATAGACACTTTTTACATATTCAAGACATAGGGCTGATTGGAATATTCTATATGTGTATAATTATTGTGCACTATTTTACAAAGTTTTAAAAAAAGAAAATCAACACATGTTGGAGACCATATCACACGCCTACTGCAGCTTGATGGAGCGTATGTGGAGCTTAGTTGGCATCTCAATTGGTGGAGAATAAGCCACACAAGGTTAGTGACATAAAGGAGGGAGCTACACAAGGTAAGATTTCAAAACTTTGAGAATCTAACACATGCTGAAAATTCAGCATGTGACAATCTAGAGTTGGCCGAATTTTGGTCTTGAATAGAGACAAATTTGCTTCCAAATTTGTAGGGATTAATTGTTGATTATTTGGCAATGTTTTAAACCTTATTTGTCACATGTTTTTAGATGTTAATCTCAGATTTTTAAAGCTCCTAAATGGTGACAAGGTTGGACCAATCATGAAGTGTCAAGTAAGCAAAGCCAAGACATTCATCCAATCAAGTTGTGCCAAGTGAGTAAGATGTGTCATATCTACACAAAGTAATCTTCCAAGGGCATTAAAGAGAATTCTCAAGGTGATGGAAGACCTAGGGGCGGCCAACTTGTCTTAAAAAGGAGAGAAGAGAGCCAAACAAAAGCAAGACAACTCTCATAATTTCCAAAGTGAAAAAAGTCTCTCCACTATCTTCTTCTACATTTCTTTCTTCTTCTTCTTCTCTCAAGACTATTGTTCTTATATTCAATATATTGAATATGCTTTGTTTAAACTACCATACACGTTTTAAATTGTAAAAGGTTGATCAAGGTGTGATCAGACCTTCATCCGTTCAGTGGTGGTGTCCGTGATCGTGTGATTTCTTGTAACGTTTGTTTAAGGATGGAGTTGGTGTGTAACTCTAACAACCCTTGTGGTAAGGTGTTAATTTTGTTTAGTGATAACCGAGGAAGGTGTCTTCGAAGACTGGAGTAGGTTGATTTGACCAAACCAGTATAAAATCCTTTGTGTTCTTTACTGCACAGTAATTTTAGTTTCTAACATTCTGTATCCATTTCGTCGCAATCTTAAAAATAGCAAACGAATTTCAAAAATTATAAAATTTTGCAGAAACATAGCACACCTCTTAAGTTTCATTTGGCGTAAGTTTTAACCCATTTGGACAAGTATAAGTCAATCAAACATTAATAGTTCTGAGACTAGTGCAATCTGATTTTCAGACTTGCAAAGGTTGAGAACATCAACGTATTTGACATACGTCCTAAAGGAATCTTTCAAAACTGTTTCAACCCATTAAAATAAATATCTTAATGGATTTGTCATTAAAGTTTCAGACCATTTGGATTTACGAATTAATCGGAATAACTTTTTTAAATTGGAGTACTGTTTCTTGCAGATTCGCGCAATCTGACCACAAATGTATTTTCAAAGGGTTAGAGGTTGAATTTTAATCTGAAATTTTTAGGAGATACTCAGAACATCTGAGAGTAGAATCTCTCCAAATTTCAAAATTTTTGAAAGTCTGTAACCTAGTCTTTCAAATGTTTCAAATCAGGATCTGAAAATTGAAACTGTTTTCAGAAATTAGGTTTTTGAGTCAAAATATTTTAAAAACCAAATTTTCCGCACCCACTATTCAACCCCCGCTTGTAATGTGTCTTACAGGTCCTACATGTGGTATCAGAGCGCAGGCACACTCACGACAAGGAGATCCAACGATCTTAGTGAGATGGCAACCACTAGCTTCAAAACCGAACAAGAAGGTATGTCGAATCAAAGGCCTCCTCTTTTTGATGGTGAGTCCTTTATCCAATGGAAACATAGAATGAAACTCTTTCTTATGGCTATTGATATTGATTTGTGGTCTATTATAGAAGACAGTTCATTTGTTCCATCTAAGTTATCTACTGTTGATGGAGTCACACTAGAAGTGATAAAACCAAAACAAGAATACACTAGTGATGACAAAAAGAGACTAAGTATGAATGCTAGAGCCATGCAACTACTGTTAAACATGCTAAGTAAAAGTGAATCAAGTTACGTGTCTAATTGCTCTAGTGCTCAAGAGATGTGGAAATTCTTGAGATGAAACATGAATGGATTAGCCAAGTTAAAGAGTACATGTTTATGTCCACTCTTGAATCTTTTAAATTATTGCCAAATGAATCTATTGTTGATATGGATTTACGATTGACTAACATCTATAATTCTCTTAAGTCTCTTGGTAAAGTTTTCTCTACGTATGAAAAGGTCCAAAAGGTATTAAAAAGTATCTCATCCGAATGGGACCTTAAAGTCATGGCAATTGAGGAGAGTAAAGAAACGAAATCAATAAAAATGGAGGAACTAATCGGATCGCTAAAGGTATACGAAAACAAACTTACATTAAGGAAATTGGAATCAACGTCAAAACAAGGTAATACTATTGCTTTTAAATCAAATGAATACGTCTCTACTTCTTCCGATCACGTAGATGATAGTGATTCTGAATCAGACAATGATGATCTAATATTATTGGCTAAAGGTTTGAGAAAATTTATGAGAAAGTCATTTAAAAATAAACCTAAGGCTATTTCGACTAAAAGAAATAAAAATAAAATAAATGACAAGGACGTAAAGTGCTATGAATGAGGGAAACTTGGACACTTGTCATATGACTGCCCTAACAAGGACAAACAAACGAACAAATAACTTGACAAGGATCGGACCAAAACAAGACTCGTCTCAGAACCTAAACAAAGGAGAAGAGCTCTCAAGGCCTCCACTTGGAGTGACACATCCGACTCTGAGGCTAATGCCGAAGAAGAGACAGCACAAGTATGCTTTGTATCCAAAGCATCAAACGAGGTATCTTCTGATTCTGACTTTGATTTTGAACCTTCATATGATGATTTATTTAGTCAATATTTAGAATTGCATAAATTCACAAAGACTCTCGCAAAAGAAAAGAAACGGTTAATCGAAGACAAGAAGTTGTTAGAATCGTCTAACACAAGCCTTGTTGCTCAATTAAATGATTCAAAAGAAGAGTCGTCCAGCATAATTAACGCATTAAAATCAGAGGTCACATCATTAACAACACAAAACCATAAAATGAATTCCGAGATTTCAAACTTGAAATCAAGGAATATATATCTAGAAAAAATGATGAAACATTTTGACACAGGTACAAACATGTTAGATTGCATCATTTCTTCACAAAAGCATGATAGTTACAAAACCGGATTAGGATATGTTGAGAAAAATGAGACATTAAATAAATCAACCAAATTCATTCCGTCTAAGAAAATAGATGCAACTATAACATATGTGGCGCTTAAGAAGACGCTTAGATCCTCTTTATGACATCTCATCGTGCTTCATCTTCATACCATACGAGATATAATTATGTACCATACAAATATGAAAAGAAACCATTAATGCATACACGACACTCATTTACATCTAGATCACAATCCATGCATACCAACACAAGAACATATCAAAAACGACAACCATATAATATTCATAAGGGAATTATCGGTCAAAGGCCAAATATATTCTCACCTCATGTCTACTATATTGCTTATTCATCTACATTCTCACCATTTGTTAGACCGAGAAAGGTCACCCAAGTATGGATACCGAAAGGTACTTTTACAAAGAGGTAAAGAACTAACTCGTAAGGACCCAAAATAAAAGGGTACCTAAGTCGTTGTTGTACATTGCATAGAACCCATACAACTAAAGGTACATCAATCAAGTGGTTCCTTGACAATGGTTGTTCGAGGCACATGACGGGTGACCTGAGCCTGTTCTCAAAGTTGAAGAAGGTTACAAAAGGTGGATCGGTAACCTTTGGAGACAGCAATGAAAGAAGAATCATCGGTAAAGATACAATCAGAAGCCCAAGTACTCTTCAAATCTCCAACGTTTTCTTGGTAAGTAATCTATCTTATAATCTGCTTAGCATTTCACAGTTTATTGACAACGGTTTTGATGTGTGCTTCACTCATCCATATTGCAACATAATAAATAAAAACCGAGAAACGGTATCAAAAGGAAAAAGAGAAGGAAATATTTTTACACTTTCTATTGATGACATGTTAGATGCTAAAGTTAAATGTTTTATGTCAAATAAACCTAACGTAAATTTGTGGTATAGGCGATTAGGACACATTGGCATCTCAATGCTTGAAAAACTTCAACGAAAGAATCTAATACGAGGATTGCCTAAACTTGATTTAGACAACTTTCAGTTGTATGAATCTTGTATTAAAAGCAAACAAACACGCAAGTCACTTAAATCTAAAAATGAAATTAGCACGTCTAGAGTCTTAGAATTATTACACATTGATTTGTTTTGTTTTAGTCGTACTAGGACTCTTGGTGGACGCCAGTATGCATGTGTAATTGTTGACGATTTTTATCGCTATTCATGGACTTGATTTCTTGCGAATAAAGATGATAGTGCTGTTGAGATTGTTAAACTAATAAAACAACTTGAAAATGAATACGGTTTGAATGTGAAAAGATTAAAAGCGATAGAGGCGGCGAGTTTAAAAATAAAGACATGATTGCGTTTTGCGAAGAAAAGGGTATTAAACACGATTTTTCGCCACCTAGGACACCATAATTAAATGGAGTAGTAGAAAGAAAGAATATGACACTACAAGAAATCGCTAGAACCATGTTGTGTGAAAATAAGCTGCCTAGAATTTTGTAGGCGGAAGCCGTAAATTGTGCATGCTATATAGTTAATCGTTTATCAATTAGAAAGAAAATAAATAAAACTCCTTATGAGATAGTAAATGATCGCATGCCTAAAATTGATTACTTTCATGTGTTTGGTTGTAAATGCTTTATTTTGAATACAAAAGATAATCTAAATAAATTTGAATCTAAATCAATTCAATGCATCTCTGTTGGATATTCTGTGAAATCTAAAGTATATGGATGTTATGATCCTATCACTAGACAAATTTTAGAATCTATTCATGTGAAGTTTAATGAATTTGGCGAGTTTGAAAAAGATAAAGAATATGATGATGATTTTGAACTAAAGCCCGTGTTAGATGATGCAGATGATGATGACGTACATGATGAATCAAATACACTAGAAATGAATAATCACTTAGAAATGCATGAGAACTTAGAGAATAACCAACCAAGATGGCATAGGAATCATCCACACGATCTCATTATAGGCGATATAACTCAAGGTGTCCGACCACGTAGAAGAATAAATTCGGATGAGTAAACCAATTTCATGCTATGATATCCGAAATCGAACCTAAAAACATTTTTGATGCCTTGAATGATTCTCCTTGGATTGATGCTATGCATGATGAATTAATTCAATTCGTACGAAATAATGTATGGGATTTAGTGCCACGACCACAAGATAAGACAATAATAGACACAAAAGTGGGTCTTTAGAAATAAAATGAATGAAGAAGGTAAAGTTGTTAGAAACAAAGCAAGACTTGTAGCACAAGGATATAATCAAGAAGAAGGAATAGACTAAGATGAGACATTTGCACCCGTAGCACGCTTAGAAGCCATATGATTATTACTTGTTATTGCTTGCATGAAGGATTTTAAACTCTATCAAATGGACATAAAAAGTGCATTTTTAAATGACTTTATACAAGAAGAAGTATATGTGAAGCAACCACCTGGTTTTGAAGATTTAAAATATCCCGATCACGTGTACAAATTAAAGAAGGCACTATATGGCTTAAGCACCTAGGGCTTGGTATGATCGTTTTGCTACTTTTTTTTTAGAAAATGGATTTAAAAGAGGCACCATAGATAGCACATTATTCTTGAAACAAGATAAATCGGATTTACCAATCATTCAAATTTATGTTGATGACATCAGTTTTGGATCTACATCTTATAAACTTGTTGAAGAATTTGAAATTTGATTGAAATCCGAGTTTGAAATGTCTATGGTTGGTGAATTGAATTACTTTCTTGGCTTGCAAATTAAAAAACTGGTAAAGGTATCCACATAAGTCAAGTTAAATATGTAAATGACATGATTAAAAAGTTCAATTTTGAGAACTTGAAACCATCCCCCACTCCTATGAGTGTCACCATTAAACTAGATAAAGATGAAAATGGAAAAGACTTTGATAATACTTTATAAAGGTCTATGATTGGTTCTATGTTTTATCTTACCACAAGTAGACCCGATATCATGTTCAGTGTTTGTATGTGCGCACTTTTTCAAAGTCAACCTAAAGTGTCTCATCATAATGCTGTAAAACGGATTTTTCGTTACATTAAGCACACTCCCACTTTAGGAATTTTGTATGATAAGAATTGTGAATTTGATTTGCATGCATATACTGATGCGGATTATGGCGGATGCAAAATAGATAGAAAAGCACAAGTGGCACTTGTCAATTTATAGGAAATTCATTAATTTCTTGGTTTTCGAAAAAGCAAGCGAGTGTGGCATTATCTACTACAGAAGCTGAATACATGACACTTAGTCTTTGTTGCACAAAACTTCTATGGTTAATACAACAACTTTCTGATTCTGGAATCACAATAAATCGCATTCCCATTTATTGTGACAGTATGAGTGCTATAAATTTACCTAAAAGTCCCGTACTACACTCTAAGGCAAAGCACATAGAAGTACGATATCACTTTATTCGCGATCACGTGAATAATGGTGATATTATTATAGAACATGTATGCACTGAAGCACAAGTAGCCGACATATTCACCAAAGCACTAAATCAAGCCACGTAGGAAAATCTACGATCTAAATTAGGCATGATTTATGCTGATTTGCTATAACTTGATCTTTCCTTCCATCTTTACATGCACTTTTGATTTTATTTCCAAAATAAAGGGGGAGAGAGGGTGCATGATTTAAAGGGGAGTGAGAGTGATTTAAGGAGGTAAGAGAGTATGATTGCACAAATCAAGGGGGATACAATTCAAAATTCAAAATTCGAATTTGTGCACAATTAGAGGGGGAGCGGTTATATTTAAATCATAAAATAATGTTATTTTGTAAATCATCAAAAGGGGGAGATTTTTGAGAAAAAGAGTTTGATTGATTTACGAATACATGATTTAAATACAACGTGTTTAAGAAATGCATGACAATTTTATTACTTGACACGTTTTTGTGATAAACTTGCCTTATATACTTTATATATAATGTTGCCATACTAAAAAGTCATGAAGCTATAAAGCTTACATCAAATGGAAAACATTTGTTGTGCTTGAACTATTTTCAGGTGCCACCATTAATGAACTAAACTAGTTCATTAAGTGAAGTACTTAGTTAAATGAACTAAGTAGTTCATTAAATGGAGATATATTTGGAGAAGGCATGATGACAACAAATTGAAATATGGAAAGTCTCATCTCCATCTCATTCACACGTTTATATATATATATTATATATATATTCAGATTTTTTATAAAAAGGCACAATACATATATATTCCGACGTACTACCGACGCGTTACATATATTACGAACGTACGTAAGTGTCACACCATTATACTTACCTCATACTTATGAGTATATTCAGGTCTTATATCATATGATATAAGTATGGTGATGCCAAAATACTTACGACACCTTACAAGGTTGTAAACCGAAAATTGTCATATCGGGTGACTACCGAAACTTCGCCAATGTGTCACGTACTTGCCATATATAGATGGCCAGACCTTACACTTCAAAAATGGCTAGAAATTTCGTGGCTTACATGGTATATTCAGCCATAAAATTATTCCATGTTGGCACACACAAATCACCCTCAATTAAGGCCAAATTGTAGAGATTCCAAATTCAATTTTTAAGCACATGGGGCGCCTAAGTTAATCATATTCAATTTATTTTATGCATATTATGTGTGACATAATATATGTAACATGTGCAAAAAGATTGAGTTTAATTGGAGAAAAATCGCGTAATTGACAAAAGTCAAAAATTCGATTTTCTACGAACACAACACATGGAACGTTTTTGGCATGACATGTAACATGTATCTAGAAACTTTTTACATATTCAAGACATATTAAAGTGTACTAGAATATTCAAATTAGGACTGATTGGAATATACCATATGTATATAATTATTATGCACTATTTTACAAAATTTACAAAAAATGAAAGCACATGTTGGAGACCATATCACACGCCTACTGCAGCTTGATGAAGCTTATGTGGAGCTTAGTTGGCATCTCAATTGGTGAAGAATAAGCCACACAAGGTTAGTGACATAAAGGAGGGAGCTACACAAGGTAACATTTCAAAACTTTGAGAATCTAACACATGCTGAAAATTCAGCATATGACAATCTAGAGCTGGCCGAATTTTGGTCTTGAATGGAGACAAATTTGCTTCCAAATTTGTAGGGATTAATTGTTGATTATTTGGCAATGTTTTAAACCTTATTTGTCACATGTTTTAGATGTTAATCTCAGATTTTTAAAGCTAGTAAATGTTGACAAGGTTGGACCAATCATGAAGTGCCAAGTAAGGAAATCCAAGACATTCATCCAATCAAGTTGTGCCAAGTGAGTAAGATGTGTCATATCTACACAAGGTAATCTTCCAATGGCATTAAAGAGAATTCTCAAGGTGATGTAAGACCTAGGGGTGGCCAACTTGACTTAAAAAGGAGAGAAGAGAGTCAAACAAAAGCAAGACAACTCTCATAATTTCCAAAGTGCAAAAAGACTCTCCACTCTCTTCTTCTACATTTCTTCTTCTTCTTCTTCTTCTTCTTCTTCTTCTTCTCTCAAGCCTATTGTTCTTTCATTCAATATATTGAATAGGCTTTGATTAGACCACCATACACATTTTAAATTGTAAAAGGTTGATCAAGGTGTGATCAAACCTTCATCCGTTCAGTGGTGGTGTTCGTGATTGTGTGATTGCTTGTAACGTTTGTTTAAGGGTGGAGTTGGTGTGTAACTTCAGCAACCCTTGTGGTAAGGTGTTAATTTTGTTTAGTGATAACCGAGGAAGGTGTCCTCGAAGACTGGAGTAGGTTGATTTAACCGAACCAGTATAAAATCCTTTGTGTTCTTTACTTTACTGCACAATAATTTCAGTTTCTAGCATTCTGTATCCATTTCGTCACAATCTTAAAAATAGCAAACGAATTTCAAAAAATGTAAACTTTTTCAAAAACATACCCACACCTCTTAAGTTTCATTTGGCGCAAGTTTCAACCCATTTGGACAAGTATAAGTCAATCAAACATTGATAGTTCTGAGACTAGTGCAATCTGATTTTCAGACTTGCAAAGGTTGAGAACATCAACATATTTGACATACTTCCCAAAGGAATATTCTAAAACTGTTTCAACCCATTAAAATAAATATCCTAAGGGGTTTGTCATTAAATTTTTAGACCATTTGGAGTTACGAATTAATCAGAATAAATTTTTTAAATCGGGGTACTGTTTCTTGCAGATTCGCGCAATTTGACCACAAACGTATTTTGAAAGGGTTACAGGTTGAATTTTAATCAGAAATTTTTAGAAGATACTCAGAACATCTGAGAGTAGAATCTCTCCAAATTTCAGAATTTTTGAAGGTCTGTAACCTAGCCTTTTAAACGTTTCAAATCAGGATCTGAAAACAGAAACTGTTTTCAGAAGTTGGGTTTTTGAGTCAAAATATTTTAAAAACCAAATTTTCTGCACCCACTATTCAACCCCCCTTCTAGTGGTACCTTACAGGTCCTACACATTGGTGCCCTTGGAAGACGATTTGTCAACCGGTGTGTAATGGAGGATTGGGTGTAAAACATTTACGTGAAATGAATATAGTTATGCTTGCAAAATTAGGGTGGAAACTACTCACACGTCATGATAAGCTTTGGGTTCAAATTCTCTGGTGCAAATATGGTGATTTGCTGTAGGACCGTGTGCACAATAACTCTTCCTCTATTTGGCGGTTCATCAAGAGCACTATTTCTTTACTGCGCGCAGGCTTAGAAACTTTGAATACGCAGGATACTGAAGGGGTAATCCGATGGAAAGGCACAAGTTCAGGACACTTTTCCGTGGATAGCGCTTACAGGTTGCTGGTATCCGACCCAAATGCGGTGAGCTCCAACCACCGGGATACCATATGGAGGATGAAGGGTCTTAAACGCTTAAACATGCTGTTGTGGCAGATTTGTTATTCGGGACTTCCTACTGGCTCAGTTCTCTTCAACCGACATCTTGTACCATCTGATAGGTGTGTTGTATTTACGTCCATCTAGAGGATAATAACCTTCATGCTGTCCGAGACTGTCTTTAAGCGAGGCAGATTTGGTGCGGTTTGGTTGATTCCAGTGCCATAGATCAATTTTTTCGCTCTTCCCATCCGCGAGAATGTTAGGAAATCAAACGAGATCACTGCAAAACGCGCAGCGGAAAAACAAAACTTGATCTCCGATTTCCTACCAAGGATCCATGTTGTTCGTTTAATTCGACAAAAGAAATCAAAAATTACCTCCGTAGATTCGAAATCTGCAGATGGAAGAGGTGCGAAATCACGAACACTCTCTGTCGGTATCCACACGAACGCTTCCGTCCGGAGTGCTAGCTCTTCAAACGGCGTGGCTGAAGAACTAGGTTTTTCACAAAAACGATTCTAGGGTTTCATTTTCTGTTGGTTTTCGTCTGTCTTCTCTATATGAGATACACAGATATATATACACATATATGGACATCAAAATCCGAGTCCCAATCGGATTAGTTGATGCCAATCAAAATCCATATCAAATATGGATTCTATCAGGATATTCAAAATCCATATCAGATACGGATTCTCTCGTTATTATCCGATAATGCATATATATATATATAATCACCAAAAAAACGAAAATCATAATAATAATAATTAATATCCAATATTAATATTATTAATATTAAAAACGATAATAATAATAATTAATATCCCATATTAATATTATTAATATTATTAATATCAGCCATACGCATTCTTGTGTGTGACCCGATAGGCCCATATTAATTGGTAGTTGATTAAATCTCTATTAAACCAACAAGTCGTGATTGGCCTTTAGCAAGGCATTACGACTACCCAATTAATACGAGTACAATCCAATTAGCCTAATAATAGCACATGCATTAATCTCTTTGTCACACGATATCTAGTTTGAACATAAGTCATGGTCAGCGTCATACTTATATTGTTCAAACATATGATTACTCGATCTCTAAGTAGACTGATAAAACAAATGATATTGATCACACTATCAATTCAACTGAGCACGACCATGCATTTCACAATCTCACTAATCGAGGGGCCCAAAGATATCTCTCTCAAAAGAGAGGGACAAATTCTATCTTGATTGTTCAATATCCTCTACATAATTTCTATCACATTCAATCATGACCTTTATTATCATCCAGTTACGGATAACGTTTGATCATGTCAAAATATAATAGTCCTTATGTTAGAAACTATGACAATCTCAAGTCAAAGGATTAAAACATGACTATCATGAGATTTACTTATGACGCTAATCCATGTAGTAATCTCATGATGGGTCTATCCGATACACTGTTCTCTAACAAGTATCTATGAGATTGATTCGTATCACCATACACATAATCATCTCGTGATTATCAAATCAATACTCACACTGATTATAAATTATTTTATCTCTATAACAATAATGAATCAGGGACATATATCAAAATTGTGCAACATATTAACCAACAATAATGATAATAAAACCTCTTTTATTAATAATAAATGTATAACATAAATATCCAAATCATGGCCTAGGGCACATACACAAACAATCTTCCACTTGCACTAGGCCTACAAATATCTGAGACCCATAGATCTAGTGTGATGATCATGCTTGACCCATGAGAGAGGCTTAGTCAATGGATCTGCTATGTTATCGTTTGTGTCAACTTTGCATATCTTGACATCTCCTCTATCGATGATGTCTCGAATGAGATGGTACCGCCTGAGTATATGTTTAGATCTCTGATGAGACCTAGGCTCTTTTGCTTGTGCTATGGCACCATTGTTGTCACAATAAATGTCCACAGGATTTGCAATGCTAGGTACTACTCCTAGCTCAGTGATGAACTTCTTCAACCAAACTGCTTCTTTAGCTGCATCTGATGCTGCTATATACTCAGCCTCTGTTGTAGAATCAGCCACAGTGCTTTGTTTTGAACTCTTCCAACTAACAGCTCCACCATTCAATGTGAATACAAAACCAGACTGCGATCTGAAATCATCTATGTCGGTTTGGAAACTAGCATCTGTGTAACCATTTACAACTAACTCGTCATCCAAACCTCCATAAACCAAGAATACATCTTTAGTCCTTCTGAGGTACTTAAGAATATTCTTGACAGCTGTCCAGTGACCTTCACCAGGGTCAGCTTGATATCTACTTGTTGTGCTCAATGGATATGAGACATCTGGTCTAGTACATAACATGACATACATGATTGATCCTATAGCAGAAGTATAAGGAATTTTATTCATTCGATCTCGCTCATCAGATGTCTGAGGACATTGATTCTTGTTAAGATAAATGCCATGAGACATAGGCAGGAATCCTTTCTTGGACTCTTGCATGTTGAACCTCTTCAACATTTTATCTATGTATGCACTTTGACTCAAGCCTATTATCCTTTTAGATCTATCTCTATAGATTTTGATACCAAGGATATAGGTAGCCTCACCCAAGTCTTTCATTGAGAATGAATTCCCTAACCAAGCCTTAACGTTTTGCAAGGTGGAAATATCATTCCCAATAAGCAATATGTCATCCACATATAAGACCAGAAACACTACTGCACTCCCACTAACCATCTTGTAAACACAAGGTTCATCTTCATTCTTGATGAAACCAAAGTTCTTAACTGTTTCATCAAAACGAAGATTCCAGCTCCGAGATGCTTGCTTCAATCCATAGATGGACCTTTGAAGCTTGCAAACCTTCTTTGAATTCTCAGGATTTACAAAACCCTCAGGTTGTGTCATGTACACATCCTCAAGTAAATTTCCATTAAGGAAAGCAGTTTTGACATACATTTTCCATATCTCATAACCATAGTATGCTGCAATGGCAAGAAGAATTCTAATAGACTTAAGCATATCAACTGGTGAAAAGGTTTCATCATAGTCTATACCATGAGTTTGTTTGAAACCTTTAGCAACAAGTCTTGCTTTGTAGGTTTGCACATTTCCATCCATGTCAGTTTTCTTCTTGAAAACCCATTTGCAACCAATAGTCTTAATACCCTCTGGAGGATCAATTAAAGACCAAACTTGGTTATCAAACATGGATTGCATCTCAGGATTCATGGCTCCAAGCCATTTATCTGAATCTGGGCCTGACACAGCTTCCTGATAGGTAGTAGGCTCATCTTGATCTATGAGCATAACTTCACTATCATCAGTCACAAGAAATCCATATATCTCTGGCTGACGATGTATCCTATCAAATCTGCGTTAGACTTGTGTTACATTTTCAGGCTCCACAACTGTTTGTGGTTCTGAAATTGTCTCTAAAGACGGTTCAATGATATCTTGTGGAACTTGAGTTTCCTCAAGTTGTACTATACTCCCACTAGTTCTCTTAGATAGAAACTCCTTTTCCAAAAAGACTCCATTTCGAGCAACAAACACTTTGTTCTCTGAGGGAATATAGAAATAGTACCCTTTAGTTTCCTTAGGATACCCCACAAAAATACATTTGATAGACTTTGGAGCTAGCTTATCTGACACTAATTTTTTCACATAAGCTTCACAACCCCAAATCTTAAGAAAAGACAAATTGGGTCTCTTACCAGTCCATATCTCATATGGTGTTTTTTCAACCGCTTTAGATGGTACACGGTTCAAAATGAATGCAGCTGTCTCCAAGGCATAACTCCAAAAAGATAAAGGAAGATCTACTCGACCCATCATAGATCAAACCATATCTAATAAAGTTCGATTTCTCCTTTCAGAAACACCATTCCATTGTGGAGTTCCTGGAGTGTCAACTGTAAAACGATTCCACAATTTCTTAGATGTTGGTCAAATTCTTGGCTCAAATATTCACCACCTCGATCTGATCGAAGCGTTTTAATTGTCTTACCAAGTTGATTTTGTACTTCATTTTGAAAAGTTCTAAACATTTCAAAAGACTCATGATTATGTTTCATTAGGTAGACATAGCCATACCTACTGAAATCATCAGTAAAAGTAATGAAATACTGAAATCCTCCTCTGGCACTAATGCTGATTGGGCCGCATACATCTGTATGTACCAAGCTTAATAAGTCATTAGCCCTTTCACTATGTCCAGTAAAAGGGGTCTTTGTCATCTTTCCAAGCAAACAAGATTCGCAATTTTCAAATGATTCAAAATCAAATGAATCTAATAATCCATCTTGATGGAGTTTAGATACGCGCTTCTCATTTATATGGCTAAGGCGACAATGCCATAAATATACAGGGTTTAATTCATTTGGCTTAGTTCTCTTTGAAGATATGTTATAAATATTACCGTCATTGGAATCATCATGGTTAAGGACATAAATGTCATTATAACTACTTGCAATACAATAAAGCAAGTCATTTTTTTCAAAAATAGAACACTTCTTATTTTTAATTAAAAATGAATAATCTTCATAATCCAAAACAGACACTGAAATAAGATTCCTACTCATAGTAGAAACATAAAAGCAATTGTTTAAAACTAACAAAAGCCCATTGGGCAAGACAAGCTCATAGGTCCCTACAGCTATAGCAGCAACTCTTGATCTATTGCCAACACGTAGGTCCACTTTGCCCTTCTTCAGCATCCTACTCCTTTTGAGCCCCTGCATATTTGTACAAATATGGGATCCACATCCAGTATCTAATACCCAGGAAGTAGAAGTAGATAAATTAATTTCTATAACATAAATACCTGAAGATGTAGTCGTACTACCCTTCAGCTTCTTCAACTCTTCCAAATAAACGTCACAATTTCTTTTCCAATGCCTAGGCTTGTTGCAATGGAAACAAGTTCCTTTCTTAGAAACTTTTGCCTTGGGACCAGGTTTCGGTTTAGCTTGACCCTTGGACCCTTTTGCACCCTTCGCACCTTTAGGCTTACCCTTGCCTTTACCTTTCTTTTTCATAGGCTTGATATTGACACTCAATACATGGGTAGGCTTTTGATATTCCCCTCAGCAGTTTTGAGCACACCGTGTAGCTCAGGAATGGACTTTTCCATATTATTCATATTGTAGTTCATAACGAAATGAGAAAAACTGCTAGGCAAAGAGTGTAGGATCAAATCCGTGGCGAGTTCCAAACTCAGGGGATATCGAAGTCTTGCAAGGTGATCTATATAGCCTTTCATCTTTAAAACATGAGCGCTAACAGATTCACCTTCAGACATCTTACAGTCAAAAAGTGCAACAACGGTGTCAAACCCATCCTGCCTGGCCTGCTGTTGGAATGCTTGTTTGAGATGCACACTCATCTCATAAGCCTCTAAGTGTTCCAGGTCTTTCTGAAGTCCTGGACACATAGTTGCCAACATTAGACATCCTATATCATTAGAATCTTCCACATGCTTCTTATACTTGTTTTTAACAGCAACAGAAGCATCAGCAGGAGGGGGTTTAGGGACAGGGTCATCGAGCACGTAGGACTTCTTTTCTTGCTTGAGAACGATTCTCAAGTTTCGAAACCAATCAACAAAATTAGTCCCACATTCTTTTAATTTTTCCTTCTTAAGGATTGATCGCAGCGATAAGGTGGAATTGTTATTAGCAGCCATTTATGATCTACAAAACATGCAAAGTAACACTTTATTAGTAATGAGGTTAAAATTTATAAAACTCCCACTAAAACATAACCCTCAAAAGAAATATTTTAGTGAGCTAAGATCCATATTTGACTTAATTCTAAACTCAGCTTTGACATGACGCTTAAAATTATGTTATTTAGGTAGGTAACTTCTTTACCAATTACATCTCATGTAACTCTTAGAATTTATGGAATAATGACATCATATATCATCGTATGTTAGATTCCATCTAATGCCTTGGGCCCAAAACCGTTTTGATAGCCCAATTAAGTCTAACCAATTTTAAACATATGAGTAGCACTATTACTCATCCTACGTAGCTAGGAATGTTTAAAGCACATTGCTTTGGCAATACCTACTTTAATACAATCCCAGTTTTAATAGGTGTTTAAGACATGGATGACATCAAGACTTAAATTATTAATGAGGGTTCAACTTAGTTTATGTCTTGCATTGCATATCATTATATCGTAGCATGCTATATGCATATATAATATATCATCCACGCATCTCATACAAAATGATAAATATGTAAACGTGACATAGCATGACCAAACTAAATATGATCTTCATGAGACCAAGTGAAGATAATAAAGGAAACCTTATGTGAAAGACTTCCTATTACACCATTTGCAATGATACATATCTTCTACTCTTGAGTTCGTGCCTCCATCTCTATGGAATCCACTCGTCCTTGGTATGTGTCGCCATGACCACTTTTGTAGCTTGATTCTTCATTTATTACAATAATAAAGAAAAACCTAACTACTTGTATAATTAAATACAACAAAAACTACAGCAGCACGCATGCCATAATAACCCAAAACAGAAATATGACTAAGTCAATCACATAGGTCCTGAGGCCATGCTATGCACCGTGCAAAGACATCAACAATTATAATATATTTTACACAAACATATTATAACAAATAAATATATATTGACATTCTTAATGTCACGGTAACGCACTATAGGGCGTACGCATACGACGGTCCCTAACACAGACGTGTCAATCATATTAACGATCTTACTGTTTTGATTATGTATAAAACCTTATAGAAGCATCGATCGAATCGATTGCTGTCATTCGCAAACCTTAAAACAGAATATCAATCAAATTGATAATCTTCATCCAAAACCAGAAATCAGAATCATCATCGAATTGATAATCTGTATTTCGAAACACGAAAACAGAACCATCAATCGGTTGTTCATATCGATATAAACATAATCGTTTTTTATCATCTCATGAAAAACGAAAACTTTATATCACATATAATAATCTCGAATTATAACATCTGATGAAAACGAATTGAAAACATCAATCCGCTATCACCAGATGAGATTCGAATAAGGTTTTACACATATCGTGTGATTATATCTAATATAAACAAAATCGGTTTTGATCATCACATGACAAACGATTACCGCCGTATACAAATCATCTCATGAAAACGAATTGAAAAACACCATTCTTCTCTCATCATATAAAATCCGAATTACTGTTTTATACATATCATGCCATACGAAAAACAGTAAACACATAAGCATGATATAGTCGATTTAAACGAGACAACAAGTGGCTCTGATACCACTGTTAGGAAATCAAACGAGATCACTGCAAAACGCGCAGCGGAAAAACAAAACTTGATCTCCGATTTCCTACCAATGATCCATGTTGTTCGTTTAATTCGACAAAAGAAATCAAAAATTACCTCCGTAAATTCGAAATCCGCAGATGGAAGAGGTGCGAAATCACGAACACCCTCTGTCGGTATCCACACGAACGCTTCCGTCCGGAGTGCTAGCTCTTCAAATGGCACGGCTGAAGAACTCATTTTTTCACAAAAACGATTCTAGGGTTTCGTTTTCTGTTGGTTTTCGTCTGTCTTCTCTATACGAGATACACATATATATATACATATATATGGACATCAAAATCCGAGTCCCAATCGGATTAGTTGATGCCAATCAAAATCCATATCAAATATGGATTCTATCAGGATATTCAAAATCCATATCAGATACGGATTCTCTCGTTATTATCCGATAATGCATATATATATATATATAATCACCAAAAAACGAAAATCATAATAATAATAATTAATATCCAATATTAATATTATTAATATTAAAAGTGATAATAATAATAATAATTAATATCCCATATTAATATTATTAATATTATTAATCTCAGCCATACGCATTCTTGTGTGTGACCCGATAGGCCCATATTAATTGGTAGTTGATTAAATCTCTATTAAACCAACAAGTCGTAATTGGCCTCTAGCAAGGCATTACGACTACCCAATTAATACGAGTACAATCCAATTAGCCTAATAATAGCACATGCATTAATCCCTTTGTCACACGATATCTAGTTTGAACATAAGTCATGGTCAACGTCATACTTATATTGTTCAAACATATGATTACTCGATCTCTAAGTAGACTGATAAAACAAATGATATTGATCACACTATCAATTCATTTGAGCACGACCATGCATTTCACAGTCTCACTAATCGAGGGGACCAAAGATATCTCTCTCAAAAGAGAGGGACAAATTCTATCTTGATTGTTCAATATCCTCTACATAATTTCTATCACATTCAATCATGACCTTTATTATCATCCAGTTACGGATAACGTTTGATCATATCAAAATATAATAGTCCTTATGTTGGAAACTATGACAATCTCAAGTCAAAGGATTAAAACATGACTATCATGAGATTTACTTATGACGCTAATCCATGTAGTAATCTCATGATGGGTCTATCCGATACACTGTTCTCTAACAAATATCTATGAGATTGATTCGTATCACCATACACATAATCATCTCATGATTATCAAATCAATACTCATACTGATTATAAATTATTCTATCTCTATAACAATAATGAATCAGGGACATATATCAAAATTGTGTAACATACTAACCAACAATAATGATAATAAAACCTCTTTTATTAATAATAAATGTATAACATAAATATCCAAATCATGGCCTAGGGCACATACACTAACAGAGAATGGATTATGGAGAATATTGGATCTTCTTGGCATCATGCCCCTAATCCAGTGGATTGGCGTTATCTTTTTCGCCACATGATATCCAGTTTATGGTATTGGCGCAATCAATTTTCACACGGTCTTATATCGACACTACCACCTTTTCACCGCGTCCAAAAGGAAGCTACCGAATGGGCCACTCAATTGGAACTTGTAGATAGATATAGACATAATGGTAGTCTGGATTATAATTTTATTTCTACTCGGTAGTAGCAAAAAATCACCGATGTATAGTTTTGGAAGTTATCAATAAAGATCCAATTCCCCCCCCCCCCCAAAAAAAAAAAAAAAAATGGGCTAAGGTCCACACATAGAAGAGGTGCCGAATCCTACTTTGTAAAATGAGAATCTTATGTATTTTTCTATTGAAATTTGAAAGATATCTTACTATTTTATGTTGTTAGTATATCAAGAACTTATGTAGACTTCCCATCACCAAAGGGAAAAAAATTCCTTCATATATTTATTATAACGGCCCTAAAATAACGAAATTCTTTGTCAGATAAGTTTCGACCTACACGAAAAACGTAATGATTTAGACACTGTCTCAGAGTGAAGGCCAATAAAATAACATATCTGTGAAACAGAAATCATCACCGGATAGTCGATGCGAATTATTAATAAGTTTGATCTTCACCATGTTGAATATAATGATGAAATCTACAAAACAAATGCATATCAAATATCTTGGAGTTTGTTCTTTGGATAACCTTTAGACACACAAAATCAGTTAGAAGAATCTGAGTTATAAAAGAATTGAAATGCTATCTCAAAATATTATGCAAGTACTTAGTGTTTATTATGAGAATGAACATACCCCAAATGTGTGTCTTTGATATCTTTTTATATGAATGGTGAAGTTCATTATATGTTAAATTTGACAAGTGTCATGCTATTAAACTCGAGTCTTCATGTGTCAAGACAAATATCATATGTGCAAGAATGATGAGTCATGATGTGACATCACTAAGTCTAAATAGTGTAGAACTGAATTTAATAAACTTGCGTGGATTTGCACTCTTGTAGAGCTGCAACTACAAAGACCTGAATAGGTATACTTGAGTGGAGCTGATCTCCACATCCTTCATGCAGAGCTGAAATAAATGTTGGAAAATATGAGTCAATATGGTATCAAACATGGAATATAACAGTTTGACAAATTCGTCTAAAAACACCATTATTATGTTAGGGAACACAAAACGAATCTGTAACAAAGGGTTCTAGGAAATTAATGAGAATTTGATATAGAATCAATAGAAAGAACAACAAGAACAACAAATCAAAAAAGCCTAGAGGTGACGGAATATCACTGTCCTTAAAGCAATTTTGCATATACCGTTGAGCAATGTATACTTCTTAGCAAATGATTCCCTGGATATAATGGCTTACTTTCTTTCTATTGCTCTTAGAGAGAAAGTATTGAACTTGTTTATAGAAGTGAACGATAGTGGATGATTGAAGAAGATGAAGTGCTGCAGAAATTTTCACAAGTTTGAAGAAGTTTTCCATGTCTATATTGAAGATAGCAAAGCCTACTATTTATAGGCTTTGAGTTTTCAAAACTAATGTTTAAAATGACTCCTTTCTGAAGAAATTCACCCCCTAGGATGATCCATGGTCGTTCAATATGAAAGGAGACGTCATTTGGTGCAGGAGTTGCATCTTTTATGAACAATCGCAACATTTCAGGCGCCTTATGTAGGCGTTCGAAGTGTTCTAAAAGCTTAATGGAGCACTTCGAACGCCTACATCAGAAGCTTCACGTCACTTTGAACGCCTGCATTAGACGCTTCATGTCACTTCGAACGCTTATGCAAAGTGTTCGAAGTGTTCTTGAAACTTTCTTCAACACATAAAGCGCCTCATGTGTTTGGAATGCTCACATTTCCTTCCATTGTTCATAAAACACTCCAAATTTCACCCAATCTCCTATCAATATGTCACGTAACATTATACAGAGTTGGATCACAAGATTTAAAGTACCTTTAAGTACTTTTCTAACAATAAAAAAGAACCAAAACCTTTGTTGAGAGCTGCAACAGTGAAGACCTAAGACCTTTATTAATATAGACAACAAATTACTCTCAATGAAATTGGGTGTTGTAGTTATTTCAAACTCATGGTTTTTATGTTTATACAGAGAATATATAACTCGCCATGAGTACTGATAATATAGACAACAAATTACTCCCACTGAAATTCATGTAAAAGCAAAAAGCCACTGTATAATTTACAGTTTAATGAAAAATGCTAATTAATAAAAGAACTATATTTTACTATTTTTTTAATCTATAACACACATCAGTATATGGGTAATTTCCGACAATAGAAGTGTCATAAAGTAATAAATATTTTCCCTTTTTTGTACATAGTCTTATGTCTTCCTTCTGTCAAAATCAATCAACAGCAACATATCAACTCTGATGTCATCACCTTCCACACCTTCACACTCCTTTGTCCTTATTCTACTATAATACATTAGCATAGTGATGTTGACATAATACATTAGTAGGGGCCATGTCATGTCATTTATTAGTTTCAAACAGTGAGAAATGACGTGAATGTTTAAAATATGTATAAGTCTCTTATAATAATTAATTATTATCACATTGATTGGGAATTTTTTCATGTATGATTGCAGAACAATATAAATTTAGGAGCAACAAGTGCTTGTGTTTGAGTTTTCAAGTTTAAATTGATATCCTGAATCTAACATGTTTATTTAAAAAATTTCAGATTTTTTAGACTCGAACACGACATGTCATGTTCAAAATTCGTTTTGGGTTGACCCACAACCTAAAGTTTTATAAAATTTTGGGTAGGCATGTCACGTTAGAGTTGGTAGATAATGTTCATATCAAGATAGAAAGTCATGCTCGGACTATGTTTAAATCTACTTGTTGTATTGCATTTTTATTAATAAAATTATTTATTTTCACATATCTCACGGATTGGCATGTGAACCTAAGAGTTCACATGAAACACAGCGCAATCAAATCTGGAAAAAGCAAACCCTAATCTAGAAAAATTGCGGTTCAGATCTGTTGGGAGTAATTCAAATCAGACAAAATTGACTTTTGTACAGTTTGCTTGTGAAATAAAGCAGTGGCTGACCTACCGAGCTGAGGTCAGACCGGATCGACCTGCCAGGTCAATACAGTCTAGTAATGGAATTGAGTTTGCGTTCTGAACAGTCAGCCGACCTGTCAACCTCAGTACAACAATACTTCAGAATAGTTCTATGCTATCAGCCTTCCAGCCGAGCTGAACTGAAGTCAGACCAGATCAGTCCAGTCAGTGCAATTATATTTGCGTTCTGGACTGATGGCCGACCTACCGACCTCGTCACCTCAGCATAATCACAACAGTTGTGCTTTCAGCCGCTTCAGCCGAGCTCAACACACCAGCAGAGCTCATCTCAGAAACACTGTACAACAACGGTGATGCGCTATCCCTCGATCAACTGAGCTCAGCACAAAGCAGAGCTCAGCTCGGTAATAACCTTAACAGTTCAGATGAGCAGAGATCTGAGGTGAGTCTACGACTCTGTCCAAAAGACTTATTGCTCCGGTATACTGTGCCCAACCAGATGGAGCAATCGTCTCCCAGGATACGACAGAGTCAGTTTAGACGTTCGGCAGTGCAACGTATGAACTCAAACGAACATGTAAGTTATCATAAACTTCTCGGATTACTAGGAAATGCAGAGTGGTGTATGCGAGAGAATGATTGTGCAGAGGGAGATCGTAGAGAAATGAGAAGATTTTGATTTTTCTGAGTGTGTCCACAGAGGTCAGCTTGACCACTATTTATAGAGAAATTCTGAGGTCAGTCTGTTAGAGTCTGTTCAACCACAACCGTAGGATCATATACCTGCTAGGCCTGAACCCTTGGATCAGATAACCGCATCAGTTCTGTCCTCAGTTGTTGGATCAACTAACTGTTCAATCTGAGTCGTCAGATCATAACAACTTCATGTCAGCTAGGCACGGTCAAAGCTCAACAACTTTTCAAAATTTAACCTTACCCTATCTTAATAACGTTTAAACTCAAACAAACTTCACCCCAGCTGATAAGATCTGACCCGCTGCTGCAGGACCCGGCCTGCAGTCTACAGCCCGTAACCCGACCTGCAACCTAGTCCGCAACCTGAGCCCATCAGGTCCGCATCTCAGTTTGCAACCTGAGCCAATCAGGTCCGCAGCTCAGTCCGCAACCAGAGCCAATGTCTAGGTCCAGGCCGAGCTGAGGTGATTTTTCCTCCTTACTTTGAGCATTAATTTTTCATTCATCCGGCATCGGAATTGAGTGATTGAAAAGCCTAAAATTATCTACACGTTACGTAGATAATTTAGGAGTCATTAGTTTCAACTCATCATTGATGAAACTAATCATAACTCATCTCAGAGTACGTCGCTAACCACATTTTGCAACTTGACCCAAATTCAATTTCTTACCATTTTATCCAACAAGATCTGAGGAGGCTATCGGTGAGACAAAATATGAGGCTTCCAATCATGTGTCACCACGTGTAAAAACTAGTCAACAGTTTCAATTTTTTTTAAAAAAATTAACAGCTTTTACAAATGATGATACGTGATTATATGCCTCATAAACCCGAAAAATTGGGTGCAATTTCATGTCATGTTGGCATATTGTGTTAGAGAGATCCCCCAAAAAAAAAATGTAAAGAGGGAAAGTGTCATTCTCCAGAATGAGCTGAAAAGAACAGCTCTGCCTTTCCAATCTTCTCCTTTTATCCTTTTCCTATTTGCAGACATTTTCTGCACAAAGACAAACGTTTGTTCTTTTCCTCTTCGCAACCCTTTCGTTTTATCCTCTTCTCACCCCTCTCCCACCCACCTCTTTTCAAGAAAATACAATAACAATGGCAGATGAGATAGCACCAACCACCATCTCCACCGAATCTCCTGTAGTTACAGAACCTCCTCTTGCATCCGTGAGCTCCTCTGTTGCTGCTAAACTAGAAGCTGAGCTTGAAAATCAGCCACCTGTAGCTCCTCCGGTCACTGTAATGGAAAAAGATGTTCCCTTGTCAGTTGCGCCTCCACATCCAGAACATCCTGAGGAGAAAGTCTCTATCGATACCGCGGAGGCCCAGCAATCTAAGCCCCCTGATATGAAAAGGGCTTCTCAATCATTCGGTTCTTTCAAAGAGGAGAGCAATAAAGTCTCGGATCTGTCTGGTTCCGAAAGAAAAGCACTTGATGAGCTCAAATCTTTAGTTGCAGCTGCAATTAGTGAAAATACTCTTACTACAAGAATCTCCTCAAAGCAGCTGGAAACCCCACCTGCCGAAGTTGCAGAACCAGCTGAAAAGTCTGAAATTACAGCTAGAGAAGCCGGAAATAACGGTTCTGCTGACGGGGTTGCAATTTGGGGTATCCCACTAATGAAAGATGAAAGGACAGATGTGATTCTGCTGAAGTTTTTGCGAGCTCGTGATTTTGAAGTGAAGGAAGCATTTGGGATGTTAAAGAACACTCTGATTTGGCGGAAAGAATACAATGTGGATGCCCTAATTGATGAGGAGCTTGGGGATGATCTTGAAAAGGTGGTTTTTATGCATGGTCATGACAAGGAGGGACACCCTGTGTGTTATAATTTATATGGGGAGTTTCAGAATAAGGAATTGTATAAGAAGACCTTTGGAGATGTACAAAAGAGGGCAAGCTTTTTGAGATGGAGGATTCAGTTCTTGGAGAAGAGTATAAGGAGGTTGGATTTTAGGCCTGGTGGGATTTCTACTATTTTTCAGGTTAGCGATCTGAAGAATTCACCTGGGCCTGGAAAAAGGGAGCTCAGGATTGCAACTAGACAGGCTCTGCATTTGCTTCAAGATAACTATCCTGAATTTGTGGCAAAGCAGGTATCTTTAAGGCCTTCTTGTGTATGGGAAATGCAGTCCTATTTGTGAATGTGTAGATCTTGCTTGGTGCTGTATCCTCTAAAAGAATGAAAGATTATACTATGTGTAATTACTTGAGATAAGTTAATACTATTTTATTGCTCATTTCATGTGGTAGTGGCAAATCTATTGTACGAAACTCGTAGCTTGTCCTTTGTTGGTGTTCTTAGCTGCAAGATGTAGAGCTTTCTGGCCTCTCATTGAGGTGGCAGAGCATTCTTCCTTCTGAAAAGGGGATAACGTGTGAAAAGATCTCTACCATTTGAGTTTGGTGATCTCTTTGATTTGCCTTGTCTTGGCCAAATGGTTTTGTTGTGAAAACATCATCAACAACAACAACAACATCACCTCATTGTCTTAGAGGCTCATGC
Organism: Eustoma russellianum; assembly: GCA_036186865.1. NCBI lineage: Eukaryota > Viridiplantae > Streptophyta > Magnoliopsida > Gentianales > Gentianaceae > Eustoma > Eustoma russellianum. The sequence continues at coordinate 778,634 of AP025065.1, forward strand.
CTATGGCTGCGTACATCCGACACCCATACCCCGCCATAGGCGGGAGCCTCTAAGGCAATGGGGTAATGTTGTTGTTGTTGTTGTTGTTGTAGTAACTCTATTATAGACCAGACTCTCCTCAATACCGGTTTGCTTAGCCTTTGTAGTGGGATGGTTTTGATTGATAACTCAGGGTATTCTTGTTATTCGGTGTGTATATATGTCAAGATGAGCTGAAATGGTCTCTTTATCCATGCGGTTGTGGTTCGTTTTGAAATTGAAACCGGGATATTTCTGTTGGGTTTACATAACTTTTGGTAATGTTCCTAATGTTTACAATGAAGGTTTTTATCAATGTTCCTTGGTGGTATTTGGCTTTCTACACAATGATGAATCCATTCATGACCCAAAGAACAAAAAGCAAGTTTGTATTTGCTGGGCCATCAAAAACTGCTGTGACCCTATTCAAGTATGTGAATGGTCTTTCTCTGAAAATGAAGCTTCCTATTTCTTGACTTTAAATAAAGTTAATAGACTGTTTGATCATCGATTCAGGTACATATCCCCTGAGCAAGTTCCAATTCAGTATGGTGGGCTGAGTACAGATTTCTGTGAATGCAACCCTGAGTTTACTGTCCATGATCCTGCCACTGAGATAATGGTCAAACCTGCTACGAAGCAAACCGTGGAAATCATAATACACGAGGTATAAGGACTGATGTTTGCGTGCAACTTGATAAAATATGTTTTCTTTATAACGTTTGGATGTTTGAATGTTCGTATTGACGAAGTGTATTGTGAATGACAGAAATGCGTCATTGTATGGGAGCTAAGGGTTCTAGGATGGGATGTGAGTTACAGTGCGGAGTATATGCCAAACACCAAGGGTAGCTACTCTGTAATAATCCAGAAGCCGAAGAAGATTGCCTCGACTGATGAGCAACTGGTTTCCGATAGATTCCGGGTTGCTGAGTTGGGTAAACTGCTGCTTACTATAGATAATCCGACGACAAAGAAGAAGCAGATTGTTTACAGGTTCAAGGTTGAGCCATTAGATCAGTGACTGCAAAGGATGAGGCTTTGAAAGCTTTCTAGGCACTCAGATGTGAAGTTTTCTTTAGTGCATGCTTGATTAATTGAGTAATGCTGATTCCCTGTTTCTTCTTGTTCCTCAAACTTCTTAGGGATTGATGATCTTGTCTCTGTGTACCTGAGAGTTGAGGCTGAGTGTACAATTGGGATTTGTACTAGTAGTTTTTTTACTTTTGTTTTGGGATGTTGATAAACTGGTGTTTTTGAGCTGCTTAGGTTAGTTATGACATGATTTTGGTGGAAGCATAAAAAAGGATGCTTGAGAAGCATTTTGTTGTATTGTAATTGTTAAAGAAGGATGGTTGAGAAGCATTTTGTTGTGTTGTAATTGTTAGAAATTATTAAAGTGTTTAATATTAGAAGTAGAATAAGAAAGAGGAGAGTAATATGCAGGTTTTTACTAAGTGTATGAAAAATTCTCTCTTTCAAGAAGTATTATTTCAAACCTTTTGATCTTTGTATTTGTAGATTTGTATTTGTAGATTTCAATTTACAAGAAAGAATTTAATTTTTATATTTATAGATTTCAATTTATAATAAAGAATTTAATTATACACCTTTCTGTAAAATTTAACTTTCGAAATTAATTTATGACCGTTTAATGTTGAAAGGAGGTGTCTCAAATTGCAAAAGTTGTATCATTTTATTAAAAGACATTAGAAAAATTACGTTGTCTGAAGTCATTGAACGTTTGGTCAATTTTATCAAGACAAGGTTTTGGAATTTTGAACGTTGCAACTCAACACATTTCACCGAATTCAGGACTGAACTTTCAGTAAATGGCTTCAACGTGATGCTGTGTTCGGTGACAAGAGAGAAATTTTAGAATTAGACCGAACTCAAAGATCACACTCAGAATTCATCATCGTACGTTCGGTCACTTCATAATTCAAAGAATTTTAGAGTTTCGTCTCACCCAATCCAAGTTTCACTCCATTCTCCAATCAACCTTCTTACATGTTTTTATGTAATTTGGAGTTTTTTCTAAAGCACTTTTAAGTATTTCTTCCACCAATTCCCCACAAGGTACAACATTTATATACGAACATCCATGAATAATTATAAACTAATATCTCTGATATTAAACAAAGACAATGAACATACTAGACGATGACTTGTGTCTTGAATCATCACTTAGTACAAATGGAAGTATATAAGCGAAATTAAGATGACATAGACGCCTTGAATCATATTTCACTATTTTTATATGAACAACCAAAAAACATGTCATTGTGTACTTCATACACGTCCGTAGTTTGGTACGAATACGGGCATGCACCCAGTAGGAGGCAGCATTACTCCTCACTTATATAGGTGAAATTCATAAAGTGCGTACTGCTCACACCACCATAAACATGACTATAAATTTCATCAATAGATTCTTAAAATCGCCCCTCATAAACTTGTAGCAAGCACTGTTACAACAACACCATAGGGATGGACAAGTTCGATAATGTTGATTAGAACTCTTCTATGACTAGTTATTACCTATTGAACCTTATTTGTATGATCTCTTTTAATAAAGGTTGTGTTGCCATCACAGAGAGTCCACATCAAATGGAATAAATCTCATTCCCTCCTTGATGTTTTGTGGACTAAATTCTGATTTAGTTCTTTGGTTAAGGGGTTCGCCAATTTAAACCAGATCTTACAAACTCCAAGTTAAATACCCCTGAACTAATCAACTCACGTACAATATGTGTCTCAAATGGATATTTCGGCTCTTCTAATTATAGATTTTATTCTTCGCTCAAGCGTTCGCTACCTGTGAATCATAATGTATAGACACAAGAGGCATATGTTTAGACCACAAAGGAATATCAACAAGTAAATTCCTTAACCATTCAGTTTCTGTGCTAGCATACTCACATTGAGAAACACTATCTTCCTATTCTTTTTCAAATAAATAATAGGATCATATGGAGTACTTACAGATTTAACATCAAAGTGATTAAACTTTCTCAAAATTTTATCGACATAATGATCTTGAGAAAGCATATACCCCCTACATTTCTCAACTAATTTAAGTCCAAGTATTAAATAAGCTTTTTCCATATCCTTTATATCAAAAATAGAAGACAAAAATGATTTAGTACTATTAACTACATCCATATTAGTTCAAAAGATCGATATGTCATCAACATACAAATACACTATGACACCATCAATATCTACAAACTTACTACAAACACAAATGTCACTTTTATTTACAACATAACTATTAGCCATCATAGCATTATCAAAATTTTGTCCATTAGTGATAGAGATCTCATTCATATTTTTAGTCTCTTAATAGCATCTGCCTAATTATTTCCATTTCCAATGGAGTCAATAACACACCTTCTTTGACTTTGAAATATGATGGAATAAAGCAAAATGACTCACTAATTGGATGCGCTTCTTATATTGTGAAATATCAGTTGATCGACACAACTTGATGCAATTTTCATTATGGCTCGACGGAAAACAACCTCTGTGTGTTTCTAACATATGAGTATGGTTGTGTACATCCGAACTCTCCATACCCCACCATAGACGGGAGCCTCTAAGGCAATGGGGTAATGCTGTTGTTGTTGTATAGCATCTACATAATCTAGCATGCCATAAATCAAGAGAATCAACAAGATACACAGAAGTATATGCATTTATATTAGCAACCAAAGTTGCATCAAGTACAAATAACCCGTCGGAACAAAATTTCTTCTCAATAAACTCTCCATTTCTAGTAAGTACAAGTTTATCGGAATCAAAAACAAGTTTAACATTAGCCTTTTTGAGAAGTGCTCCGTAAATCAAGTTTCCACGTGTACTAGGTACGTGAAACACATTGCAACTCCAGCCTTTTACACGAAGTCAACTTGAAGAACATTTTCTCTTACCAATCACTTGGGTTCCTCACGCATCCTCTAAGAAAACTTGTTATCCACTTTTTACTTCTTGGTAATCAAGAAACAGATCTCTGTTGGTAGCAACATGCTTGGGGCTCCGGTGTCTATCACCTATTCTGTTGCACTACCAACAAGGTTACCTTAGAAAAGATGATTGCCGCGATGATTTTCTCGTCCTCTGCATTATCCTCTACAAGGTTAGCTTGGTTACTTTTTGTCATTTTATGTTTGTTGCAAAAGGTTGCCTTGTGTCCGGGTCTTTCATACACCCAACATACTCCTTTTGACATCTTTTGACCTTGTCCCTGCAAGTTAACCTTACCTTCGACGCCTTTTGAGATGTTCTTTTTGATCTTTTGCCTCTTTGGATTATGCTCCACTATATTACCATTCATCTCCCCTTCATCACCACTTACGTCTTCCAATCTATTTTTTTCTCTATACGAATGTATTTAATTACAATATTTATAGAGAGTTTTACATCATTATGCTTTCTTCTCTTCTTGCATTAGCTCCAAGAAGAAAGAAATTTTTCAGAAAAGAAAGTAGCTTGAAAAGTTACGTCAATCTTGATGCCTTATTGTTCAATATTGTTCAACAATTGTTGAATTGATGGATTTGATCATTGATAGGTATGTGGTCTACCATTTAAACTTGAGAAACTTACTAACAACATACGTCTGACGACATTTTCAGTACCATATTTATTTTGGAGTACCTTCCAAAGGCATCATTATGTGTCATCGGGAAACAACCTCTGTGTGTTTCTAACACATGGGTATGATTACGTACATCCGATCCTCCATACCCCGCCATAGGCGGGAGCCTCTAAGGCAATGGGAGTAATGTTGTTGTTGTTGTACCTTCCATATCTCTATAGCCGACTTGAATTTGAGATAAATGTCAAACAATGAGTTTGAAAAGAAATGTAAAATGTCCTCTACATATGGTGTTGTAAAAATACATTCGGTTTGAAAACAAATGAGTTTGAAAAGAAATGTCCTCTACATATGGTGTTGTCATACATTCTCGTGCGAAACCTTTGGAGAAATACAAAAGTAAAATCAAAATGTTTCAGATCAAATATCAAAACCTTATATGATGGTTACGAGCAGGGTTCACTAACTTGCACAAGAGATCACATTCGGAGAATGAAATTTTAGGCACAGAAAATTTCGAGTGAAACTATTTGTTACATATGATAAAGTGTATGATTTGATGTCAATTTTTTGGTCTAAAAAATTCATTGTCCATCCCCTAGTCTCGAAAGTTCATTATCTATCCATGTCCTCACACCACAACAGGTCATACATATGAGATAGACACATCATTTATAAACTATGACATTTTAGGACTAGAAGATTCCAAAAGTGCAATGTCCATTTCTTCATCCGAAAAGTTCATTGTCCACCCTTGTGATGTTTATTGCGTCATCTATGCAGATACATATAGAGATGTTGTCTCGTTAGAAACAAACTTTATATCTTTTGGGATGAAAGTATTGTTTGTCTGTCTCTCGCTCTCATCAGACCCTAGCGATATCTTTTACTATCGTTGAGATATACTGTGTATGTGTTGCTGTTGTATACCACCAAGTTTTAGGATTAGGACTCAAATTGAATTATTTACCTTGTACCTGGTAGAGTTTAAGACTTCATATCATATATTCTGTCTCCAAAAGTTCATTATCTATCCCCTAGTTTTAAAAAAATTGTTCATTATTGTTCCTCTCGCAATATGGTTAGTCATGCATAAGCCATAAAATATTAGTACTAGAAAATTCCATATCATCCATGGTCCCAAAAGTTCATTGTTCATCTGTCTTTTGCACAATGCAGTGCGGCCTACATCAAACCTACTTGCGGGTTCCACATATGAGTCAACTCAAAAGTCCATTATTCATCTTTGCCATCTCACAACACAATAGTGTTCCCAGCGCATTAGGCTCTCGCATTTACGTAAAGTCTGAAGAGAAGCCGAATCGGTTCAAGATCTGATATACGCAGCCTTACCTTATACTTTGTGTAAGAGGTTGTTTCTGCGTCTCGAACCCGTGACCTCAAAGTCACAAAGCAATAACCTTACCAGTTATTCCAAGAGCCATCCTCTCACAACACAATGAATCTTATGTACAAGACTTACATGTACCTCATTGTGGTTCGCTGAACCACAAATAAACTATGAACTTTTACTTTTAGGACCTGTAGAATAAACTCATTGTGTATAACTAATTCCAAAAGTTCACTGCCCATCCACTGCCCCAAAATTTCATTCTCGTCTGCATAACTGAGATGCATGTGTGGTCCCCTCCATTTGAGGGAGACTTCAAACGTGCCATGAAATATTATGAATATAACATTTCAGAAGTTCAATTGTCCCAGTAAAATTTTCATCATTCATCTTTGCGCCCCTTACAGCACACAGAGTCCTATATATAGAACCTACAAACAATGCACATTGGATCAATTGTGCTGAGAGGTAGACCAGCATATCCAGAATTTTAGGATTAGAGGATTTGAAGGGGTATTATTTGCCCTAGTATTTGATTATTTGTTGTTATTTGGTCACCTTGGCAACTAGTCCCCCCCCCCCACTCCACGGCAACTCCGTCCCACCACTCCCACCCCACCCCCACAGCCCACACAAACACAAAAAAAAGATAGCAAAGAGATCAACATCTTACTGCTACTTCATTTCGATGTCTACACTCCAGTATCACATTGACTTGCTAACGGCAAGTAAAGAGCAATCACAAAATTTATCAGCCAAAACATGGTTCAAACTAAACAACATTCATAAATTTATCAGACCAAAAAAAAAAAAAAAAAGATATCAAAAGAGGATGAATTAATCATTGGTCTGCAACTAGGTTTGATGCTTGAAAATCTTCAATCTAATCATGACTAGGATGAAGTAATAACTGGACTCACTCCTATTTTGAAGAAAAGATCATCTTTACCACCTCAAACGCTATCTGAATTGTCTTGCTTGGTGACGTTTTGCAGACACCCTCCTTATCCATCTTCAGCTCCTCTTTTTTCCCAGGTTGAACTAAAGAAAAACCACATATCAATCAACGGATCATCAATCCAGGAAACAAAGACAACAGACACATGCAATTCCTGAGAAATGGATGCTGTCAACATGTTATAACCATGAGACTGAATCAGTTCAACACTAATTCAGAAAGTTAAGAAGATACGAGCAATTTATTCAAAACAGAGGTCAAAACTGAAATATTTAGTGGCCAATGAAGGTTCCAAACAAGATGTAAGTTTGCTTCATTGTCTCTGGCAACTATATCCCAAACATGAAATTGAACTAAATAAAACATTTATGCACAGGATTCACTTGTGTAATATCTACCACTGTACCAAGTCTTACAGAAGTACCACAGACCAAGTCTTAAGAAAATCACTATCACCGAAATTGCCTTTATCTGCAGAAGACAATCTTATGAGAACTATTATGGTTAATCATAATTCAGCTTCCTACATAGATTGCTTTCCATGTGCTTTACCTTATTCCTAGGGCACGAAAGGGCCGATATCCATGCTATAGCTATTCGAGATGTTTAAGCTGACTGATCTGTTATCAAGATGGGTTTCTCCGCCCATCAAACCAATACACAGTTGTAGCCCCTCATTCTCATCCACGTCCATTCCCGTAGTAGGATTTGTATTCATACGAGCAGCTGCACCACTACCACCAGGGCCATCACCATCTGCACCACGACCACGAGATCTATGACTAACACTTCTAGCAACACAGCCAGTACACAGTCGTAGCCCCTCATTCTCATCCATGTCCATTGCCAAAGTAAGATTTGTATTCACACCGGCAGCTGCACCGCTACCACCAGGTCCACCGCCACCTGCACCACGACCACGACCACAACCACAACCACGACCAGATCTATGACTAACATCTCTAGCACCACGACCAGTACATAGTTGTAGCCCCTCTTCCTCATCCACGTCCATTGCCATAGTAGAATTTGTATTCATACAGGCAGCTACACCGCTCCCACCAGGTTCACTGCCACCTGCACCACGACCAATACCAATACCAATACCAAGACCAAGACCACGACCACGAGATCTATGACTAACACCCCTAGCACCACGACCAATACACAATTGTAGCCCCTCATTCCCATCAACGTCCATTGCCATAGTAGAATTTGTATTCATACAGGCAGCTGCACCGCTCCCATCAGGTTCACTGCCACCTGCACCATGACCGCGACCGCGACCGCGACCGCGACCACGACCAAGACCAAAACGAAGACGGCCACGGCCACGGCCAAGGCCAAGACCAAGACCAAGACCACGACCAAGACGACCACGACCAAGACGACCACGACCACGACCACGACCACGACCACGACCACGACCACGACCACGACCACGACCACGACCACGACCACGACCCAATTGTATCCCCTCATTCTCATCAGCGTCCATTGCCAAAGTATGATATGTATTTATACTGACAACTGCTCCGCTACCACCTGCACCACGACCACGATATCTATAACTAACACCTCTAGCACCACGACCATGTTGATTAGCAACATGACCACTGCTACCGCCAGGGCCAACACTACCACCTAAGTCGCCACCATCTGGATCACAATCATGGGCCCTACGACAAACAAGTCTAGCACCATGGCCACGTTGATTGCCACCACGAACTGCCGCAAATGCCAAATCATGACTCTCCCTCTCCGTCAAATTCACCAAATGCTCCAAAGCCTCCTTGGCTTTTTTCTCAGAATGGGCAACCAATGCAGCCTTTCTCTCCGCTTCGGCCCAAGCGGCATCAGCAGCCTTTCGCACTACAATAGCAACAATCTTTGCAGCAGTCAAAAAAATCTTTACACCCTTCTCATTAATGAACCAATACCTTCCATTTTCTAAATTTTCTGCACCCGGATCACTCATTTTTTCCAATCTGAAAATCCGAGATTCAGGGTCGGTACAAATGGCACAAACGTAAGGATCAGGGTCTTTGGGCCTAACACAATGAAAATGTGAAAAGGAATAGCAGTTGGAACAGATTATAGCATTTTCCGGGACAGAGGATTCAAAAACACCAAAACAAGTGGGGCAAAACTTTTTAGGATGGAGCCGAAGAACGCAAGACGGGCAAAGATAAACAAAAGAATGATGAGTTGGGACACGATAAAGGTAAAATTGATCCCTCAACAAACAGTTGTCACAAATAGCGTACGTCACTGGAGAGGATAGATTAGGATTAGAAACAGTGGCCATGTCGATCCCTAACCGTAAGATAAAGAATTTGAAGGAGAATCCTTCACAACGTCTTGCTCTTATTGCTGAAATAGAAAGGTTTGAAGCAGAATCCGGTATAGATCCTGTTCTTATATTTGAACAGAAAGACTTTGAAGGAGAATCCTATGTGGCGTCGAAAAGGCTTCGAAGGAGAATCATGTATAGCATCAGAAAAGCTTAGGTGGAGAATCCGGTGTAGCTTCTTGCTTTTAACAGAAAGGCTTGCAGGAGAATCCTGTGCGGCGCTTGGTTCTTATAGTTGAGACAGAAAGGTTTCTGAGGAGAATCCTCTGTGCCGTCTAGCTTTTATAGTTGAAAGAGAAATTATAGAGAGTCTACGGGCTAAATCATTACCTTTTCTGGAGGAAGAAAAGGCACGTCTTAAATGCCTTCATCTAAAATATATGGGAAATAAGAGAAAACCAAAAAATAGCCAAGCTGACATAAACAAGGAAAAGCAATTAGGTGCATATAACCCATCTAACCGAAAATATACAAATGTCAAGGAGAAATGACTAATGGGCCTCCTTATGACCACACTTATCAGTTATCACAAGTGTTTCAAACTATTACCACCGCGCAATGCCTGGTTCAGGTCATGTGAACAGTGAGCGCACAAAAATCGAAATGGACACATTGGTTTGACAAAGTTATCGATTAATTTCCTCTAACCGCATAAGCTTTAAATGAGATGGCAATTTATATGGTATGAAAAAAAGAAAAAGATCTGGGATGTGTATTGCATTGCTGTCCTATTTACTGGATACTTAAAATGCATGCGACGAAAAAGTCAAACTAACTTTTATTGGAACCTCGTAACCACATCCTTCTTAATTTGGTTCAGTGAACGTAACGACTTGCTTAACTTATCCTACAAATTCAAATTGAAGATATATGATCCCAATTCCTCAGGGTATGAAAGACATCAGGGATGAATAAAGGAGCACAAATCATGAAATTTTGGGATTTCATAACTAATGCCCTTTGGCTATTTGCCATTTCTGACATAGTTGTACTTTACTGATCCTTAGGACAAGTCCAACTAATCGTATTTTCACCCAAGTTCTGCCTCAACATCTATACCCTGACATTTTCTTATAAAATCCTCTTAAATTTCAAAAAGTTCCCTCCCAAATAGACCTGATTGGTTTGCTTCCTCCAAAATAACTATTGCTGAACTTCTTTAATATAATTATGGACAAACCTTGTGCTTCTCTCAGCAACAAAATTTGAGGTAGGAGAAAGAAAGTTCCAAATCTTTTATTTTTAAAAGAAATTCATTTAAGGTTTTATCGTGGAGTACTTATTTCCTATTACTCTTTAAACTTTTTTTTTGAGGGGGTGGGGTGGGGTGGGAGGGGGAAGAGGGGTTTTGGTGGACCAATGTCATTCTCTATAGTTTAACATCCTTATTTCCCACACACATTCTTAGAAAGGAATTAGTTTCTATAACATTCTTTTCTGAGGAAATATATAGGGTTTAAAGATTAACCTCAAGAGAATATTATGATTTAAAAGACAGTTGTTTGTTAATTATTCTCTTTCAAGAGGAATGAATAAACATTTGTTTTTCTTTAGTAGTAAAAGTATATCAGAGATGACTATTCTAGAGGTACTGTGTGTACTACAGGAAGAAACATTTAATTGGTATTGCAAGTTCTCAATATACTTAAAAAACAAATTTATAATGTGAGGTTTCATTAAAACAAGTAGCTTTGACTAAAAGAAACTTAACAGAAAAGAAAATTTAGAACGCATTGACAAAATTCGTTTTCGGAGTAAGAAGCCATATGAGGAAGTCGAAATCCAGCATACCTCACGATACATATATGCTTGTTCAGTTGAATAAGATTTTCCATATGCAAACCTTCTACTTGATGAGTATAATGTCATGAACGGGAACCTAATACCCAAATCTAGTTCCAATATACCGACTCAAATTCGTCTAATTGACATGATATATGTTGCCTTTATAAGTTAATCTGCCTAAAACATTCAGAGCCATTCTTCTTCTTTCATAACTCTTGCCACATGTCCCTGTTTCAATTAGACATTGTCATTCAATTTCCTCATAATCTTACCTACCCTTACATAGATTTACACATTTCACCGTTTATAGTCAGTTTAGTCCCAGAAAAGGAAGAATTGAAGAAGATTTTTATAACTCAACTAGTGTAAAGGAAATCTCTGAATTAAATGTTTCTAAAGAGAATTTGACTTCGAGAATGTGCAGTTGAGTTAGTTTGTTGAATATGCTAGAACCAATGTTTTCATCAAGCTAAGAGAAGCCATGAGAACCTGGCTTTTAAAATGCAACTCAGCAGATGTGTTCTAGATTAACCTATGAAAAATAACTACCTGGTGCATATATTAATGCATATAATTAAAATCCAGCAAAACTATAATGTACAAAAATGACAAATTACCATATCAGAACTCCGAGATGTTCGAAAAGTTTCTTGTTCAGCCAGTGCTTTGTGCTGAAAACGCAAATCCTGAAAGAAAGCATCGCTTTAGCAAGAATAATCAAATATATCACATTTTCTAATTTCTCTTAAAACTTAAACACCTTACAACACGTTCATTGACCTATTAAGTTATATGAGAGAACTACAAAGTGGTACTCACTGATTGCATTAAAGATCCTATTTTTTCATTATCTATGCAAGAAAGCCAATTCTTCATACTTTTCAGCAATACCAGAAGCATTTGCTGCTCAACTTGGTATGCGTGACTATAATAGGCACAGGATCTTCTGAGAGTTTGTCCATTTAAGCATAAAAATGTCTTCATGCCATCTAACCACATGTTTTTTTTTTTTTTTTTTGACAGTAAAATATCAACTAAATATATTAAACTGGCTTTTGGCATTTCTCTTCTCACAATAACAGAAAGGCGCAAGAGTAGACAAACAATCAAGGTAGACTAGTACGATAAGAAAAATTATGTTAAAAACCAGCAAATGAACTGCCGTGTCTACCTTCCACGGCCATTACGATCCAAGTACAAGCATAAAACTTGAGATATAGGGCACTAACACAAAACTAGAAGAAGTACAAACAAATAGAAACGGGAAACATAAAAACGTTCACTATAGAATACGCATGTGCACATAACCATGCGTACTTAATCAATTATCTTGTATTCAAAATCATCACTTATGAAAACAAGGGTTCATGGTTAGACATGCAGTTGGGTCAAAAGATTAAAATTTGCCCTGAAGGACCAAGTCAAATCATAGAGGTACTGGTTCTTGCTAGTACACGAGGAAAACTATTTTTAACTATTGACAAACAACTAAAGCAGGAAACACACCCAAATGAACTAGAATTTTGCATCTCAAACAATGTGAATTCTTGAGCAACAAGTAACATGACATATATTGTAACGACCCAAATTAGCCGATTCTAGGCCTAGCGTTTGTTCGGGTCAAGCGTCGGCAGCAAGCACCACTAAATTGTCAACTGGATCAAGCTTTCGTCATCGCTGGCCCAAAAAGGATTATCCTTGTTGACATTTAGCACTTGGTCATACTTATATATCATGACACCATCCTTTTTTTTTATGTAGGATTTTTGGGTGTTACAGATGTATTCTGAATTCTAAGATAACAAAAAACTGCATTGATTAGGTCCTAAAAGCAATAAGAAACACCAAAAAAGGAGGGTCACATATGCCTATGGGCTAAACTAATACTATGTACTGATTTCTCTTCAATGATCCTATCACACCATTCGACCCGATGGAAAAAATTTCAAATTGGTAAAATGGAGAAGGCATCCACTATTTTTGTTTCCATAGAACCAATTTTCACATGAATCAAGCATAATAGATTCTCAAATGCCATCAATGCCAAATTACATCCATATGAAGAAATAACCAACAGATTTGAAGATTAAACTTTCCGTAAATAATTGAAAAAATTCAAACAACAATAAGAATCGAAATCCTGAGCCCTAAGAAGTTGGTATAAAGAAAAACAACCTGTGCTCGACCGGCGGTCCGGGATCACCACTCTGCATCGTGTCGTGTCCAAAAGCATCCGATTAGCCGCGTATCCAGGAGTAAGCTGAACTACCCCGATGGGACTGGTGGTGCGAGCGGGATGAGCAATCAGCCGAAAAAATTTAACTTATTAGTATAACGTTTAGTTCATTACTCTAACGTTGATGAAACTCACTTAACACCCAATTTTTACCTAAAATGGCTCAGTTGTTGCTATTCAACGAACTTACTACAGTAGTATTTTTTTTATAAAAAAAATTCTTTTCTGAAAAAATGTTATTATTTCTAAAATTTATAAAAATTAATTAAAAAATATTTTTAAAAATCGAAAAAATTAAGGAAAAAAATAAAATAATAAAAAATTACCCACAACGCCCCAACCCTCCACTCACGCACCCCACCCCCCACGCCCACCCCCACACCAACCCCACACACCCCTCACCCCAGGCCAAATTTTTTTTAAATTTTTTTTTTCTAACTCACTCATAACGCTCCGACCACCCCCGCGTCTCCCCACCCCTCCTCTCGCCAAATTTTTTTTTTAAAATTTTTTCTAACTCACCCATAACGTCCTAACCACCCCCACGTCCCCTCCCCCACCCCCGCACACACACCAAAAAAATTTTAAAATTTTTTCAACTCACCCACAAAGCTCCGACCATCCCCCGAAACCCGAAACAATCCAACCCCCAAGCCCAAAAAGAAAATGACAATGTTTTTTGTCAGGTTATCATGTGGTTAAATTTTCTAAGAGAATTTCTTCTGTGTGTTGAATGTTGGAGGAGCGCAAATGACGATGTGCATGATCTAATTGCATAAGTAGTTAATGCACATCGTCAATACCTATTGCATAAGTAGATTGTCATTTTCTTTTTGGGCTGGGGGGTTGGATTGTTTGGGGTGCCGGGGGATAGTCGGAGCTTTGTGGGTGAGTTGAAAAAAATTTAAAACTTTTTTGGGGTGTGCGCGGGGGTGGGGGAGGGGACGCGGGGGTGATTGGGACGTTATGGGTGAGTTAGAAAAAATTTTTAAAAAAATTTTTTTGGCGAGAGGAGGGGGTGAGGGGACGCGGGGGTGGTCGGAGCGTTATGAGTGAGTTAGAAAAAAAAATTAAAAAAAAATTGGCCTGGGTGGGGGGGGGGGCGTTGGAGGGTTGGGGCGTTGTGGTTAATTTTTTATTATTAATTTTTACAATTTTTTAGAATTTTTAAATTCCTTTTAAATCACTCTATTCAAAAATACAATTTTATTTTTTTAATGAAAAAGGGTCGCCACGTGTCAACTCCTGGTTGGTCTGAGAAAGTCAAAGGTTAGTCAACGGTTGGTCAAAGGTCATCTGGCTACAAGTGAGCCATTTTGGACAAAGATTGGGTGTTAATTGAGTTTCATGAACATTAGGCTGCTAACTGAGTAATGAGCCAAACGTTAGGCTAATAAGTGAGATTTTCCCTAGTCATAAGTCAAGTGAGAAAATATAATTAATTTACTTTTAATTTTACTATCCGATGATTCACCTAATCACTAATTTTATATTGTTTTACGAGTACCTAGGTGATAGGTTTTAGTACTTATTGCATTACTAATATAAAATTAACATAAAAATAAACAATACATGTGATGTAGGTGATAAGTTTTAGAATATGATGAAATAATGAAAAATGATTTACTAAATTGACTGCGCCTTTTATATTGTGAGTTAGTAGTTGATTGACAGTTTGACGCAATTTTCATTATGGGTCATCGGAAAACAACTTCTATGTGTTTCTCACGTATGTGTATGGTTGCATACATCCGACCTCTTATATCTCATTATAGACGAGAGACTCTAAAACAATGGAGTAATGTTGTTGTTGTTGCATTATCTATAAATAAACACATGTGATTTGAGTGAATATGGAGAATGTTATGGTTCTCAAATATGATCAACTCTTATTGCTGATTATGTGGACTGTGTGTGCTAAGGACGGGAAAGAAGGGTGGAAAAATTTTTACAATCGAATTTTTAATTCCAAATGTAATGCACCTAATTGTCCCAAAAGAATAAAAATAGACATGTAAAAGATGAATGTAGTTTAATCGCATCCACCTATGTTAAATTTGTAGATGAATATAGATGATTAATTTTTCAACATGCATAAAAAAATCAAGTAGAGCACTTTTTTTTTTGTGGATTTAACCTCAAAATTGAAAGAATTTCTTCTCATTGCCCTCGAAGGTGTACACGGCCTAAGGCCATCTCCAACCCAAAACACCAAATTTTGCACCAAATCACCTATTTGGTGCAATAAACAGTAAAAAGTACTCCAACCACAAACACCAAATCTAACACCAAATAAGAATATTCCTCAAAGATTCTTATATCATTCTATTTTTAATCCATTATTATAAATAATTTAACACAAATTTAACATTCATGTAAATTTAATGCAAGTATTCATTCCAGATTTTTGTTATATAATTTTTTATTATAACAAAATTAACGAAATTAAAATTCTTATAACAAAATTAACAAAACTCTTTTTTCTTATAACGAGATTAACAAAATTAAAATTCTCATAACGAAGTTAATGAAATTAAATTTTTTTTAAGGTAATTAAAATGGTGATGTGGCGGATGAATAGTGATTTGGTGCAATAAATAGTATTGCACCTATTTTGTGCAATACTATTCATTTTCACCTATTTGGTGCAACATTTAGTGCATGGTTGGAGGGGTTTTTGTGCACCAAATAGGTGTTTTGGTGCATGGTTGGAGATGACCTAAGACCATCTCCAACCCAAAACACCAAATTTTGCACCAAATCACCTATTTGGTGCAATAAACAGTAAAAAGTACTCCAACCACAAACACCAAATCTAACACCAAACAAGAATATTCCCTCAAAGATTCTTCTATCATTCTATTTTTAATTCATTATTATAAATATTTTAACATAAATTTAACATTCATGTAAATTTAAAGTAAGTATTCATTCCATATTTTTGTTATATAATTTTTTCTTATAACGAAATTAACGAAATTAAAATTTTTATAACAAAAGTAACGAAATTAAAATTTTTATAACGAAATTAACAAAATTAAAATTATTATAACGAAATTAATGAAATTAAAATTAAATTAATATTCTTAAAATGATGATGTGGAGGATGAATAGTGATTTGGTGCAATGAATAGTGTTGCACCTATTTGGTGCAACACTATTCATTTTCACCTATTAGGTGCACAATTTGGTGCTTGGTTGGAGATGCATTTTGCACCAAATAGGTGTTTAGGTGCATCCATTAGAGATGCCCTAAGGCCCAAGAAAAAAAATGATTTGAGCTTCTGAAACAAGAATACTTAAAGGTTTCTAGTATGAATTCTTAATAAAGGTCTTGTCTTTGAATATCCTTATGATTCCTTTTTCTTCTTCAACTTAAAAAATTCGTATCATTATTCTTTATTTAACTATCGTAGGTTGTACGAACAAATTTGAAGCACCTAAAAGGAGTTTATTTATTTATGAGACAATTATCTTAATCACCTACGAGTTTCAACTGTTAGACATCTTATATTTTAAGACAAAAAACAGAAATCATATTTTTCTATCAAATATAACAAAAATTATCCTTGTAATACAAAAAATGAGGTGCAATAAGAAAAAGTCAAATTAGAAAAGGTGTGTAGTTTGGGAGTATAAATGTTTTGATGCGTTTGAAAAAATTACAAAATAAATATGTTTGAAAAAGATTCAAGGTAGAGATGTGGTTTCAAAATAATGTAAGTAAGTAAAGTTATGAAAATCAGGACATTAATCTCTAAACAGAAAAGTTTGGGAGATCAATGTATACGACGATATCTGGATTGATCGAGCAATGTACACATTGATATCTGGATAGATCGAGCAATGTACACATCGATATCTAAAAAGAGTACATCGATCGATCGACGTGTGCCTTATCAATGTATATGATTCTATGCCTGCTCATCGATCTCTAAACACAAGTATATTGGTCGATCGAAGTGGATATCGATCTTTAAATGAAAGTATAAATAGAGAGCGACGTACATTGATCTCTAAAGCAGGATAGATCAATCGATCAATCGGTCTCACTTTGTAGATTTAAAAATGACCGTTGAAGCTCTTTTTCAAATCAAATCAACTTACTTCAATCCACCTCAAATCACATGGGCATTCATCCCAATTTCTATAATACTATTTTTGACATATGACCATCATCTTTAAGTGTTTTAGGCAGCAAATTCTTCATTAAAACAAGAAGAATTTGCTGCCTATGAATTTTTCTCAAAATGTAGTCTCCTTTTTCATCCGTTTCACACTTGAACCATAGGGAGGAGAAAAATATGTGGTATAGTATACCATTAAACAATGCGCATCCCGATTTTTTTGATTATCAAGTGTTTGTCGGAACTATGATCGTCTAAAAGAGACCATATTTGAAGTAATTTACTATCTCACTCATCCAAGTAGACTGGTAATCAACTCGTAAAGCCTCAACCTGATCATACGCACATTGCTTGGTAGTTTCCACTGTGATCTTCTTGCACATAGTAGAAGGGGTTGAAGATGCGAGCTTGAAAAGTGCGTTTGTTCCTTTGTTTTGAGACGTTGGTATCTGATAAATGTACTTTTCCTAGAGTAGATATCAACATATTCACCACGGGTCTCGCGACTATAATCTGTGAGTCACTATACACTTGGAGTTTCTAAGCTCCGAGTTTCTTGGCAAGATCAAGACCTGTGATCAATACCTCATATTTCCTTCATTGTCAGTGTTCTGAAACTCAAAACACATAGCATATTCAAATTGCTATCTTTTCGGTTGGTCAGTAGCAACCCAGATCCTCCCATTCTACGAAGAAGAACCATCAATGTAGATCATCCACTACACCTCCTCAAGCCAAGCTCCCTATCAGCTACTGAGACCCCTTCTACGATAAAATCCACCAAATCTTGTGCCATGATTGCTTGCGAGATTATAATTCGATGACATACTTCGTGAGCTCAATAGCCCATCTGGTGGTGCGTCCATACATCTTCAGCTTGAATAGAATTCATGTTAAGGGTTGGTTAGTGACCACTGTGATTATATATGCCTTGAAGCATGGCCGGAGTTTACACGTTGAGCAAACTAGAGCAAGCACTAGCTTCTTTGCATTGGAGTATCAATCTCTTGGCAGTGCAAAGTTTTTCTTAAGAAGTAGATCAAAAGTGCTTTTCCATCTTTCTCTTGTAGCAAGATTGCACTCGGGACTTCATGACACAAGAAAAGGTACAAGTACATGCTTTCATTGGGAACTAGAACAATTAAAGTTGGAATGTCTTCCAAGTATGTCTATAACTCCATTCTTGGCAATTACCATCCCATGAAAATGGGGTTTGGCCTTTCTTGAAATCTGAAGAAATGGCAGGGCCCTTTCGCAGACTTAAAGAGAAAGCGATTAATGACAACTATTTGTTTGGTGAATCATTGTACTTTTTTGATGGACTTGTGGAGGTGCATATCTTATAGTGCCTCAACCATGCTGAAGTTAGCCTGGATTCCATCTTTGGGTTCCATGTCCCCAATAAACTTTGAAGTACTGACTTTGAATGTGCATTTTTTAGGATTGAAGCTCATGTTAGAATCTTTCAAAATAGTGAAGACTTTGTGCATGCTCGCAATGTATTGGCCCACGATTTGTGTCTTTACTAACATGTCGTCAACGTATGCTGCCATTACATCTACAATAAAATCTTTGAATAAGAAATTGGCTAACCCCTAGCACGTAGCTCCAACATTGTTCAAGCTAAATGGCATATTGCTATAGTAATACGTGTCCATCTCCGTGATGAATGCGGTCTTGGTTTGGTCCTCCTTCAGGATACAATTTGGTAATAACCTTTAAAGGTCTCCAAGAAGTCAAAATGTCATGCCCTATTATGAGGAGTATCACATTGAATTTAACCTAAAAGTCAAAACTGTTGGACCTCTTATATTTTTAGACAAAAAACATAAATCATATTTTTCTATCAAATATAATAAAAATTATCTTTTAAATACAAAAAATGAGGTGCAGTAAGAAAAATTCAATTTAGAAAAGGTGTTGGTAGTTTTGGAGTATTCAAATTAGAAAAGGTGTTGGTAGTTTTGGTGTATAAATGTTTTGATGAATTTGAAAGATTACAAAATAAATATGTTTGAAAAGATTCAAGGCAGAGATATGTGGTCTGAAAAAAATGTAAGATAGTATAGTTATGAAAATCAGGATATTGATCTCTAAACAGAAAAGACTAGGAGATCAATCTATACAACGATATCTGGATTGCTCAAGCAATGTACACATCGATCTCTAAAAAGGTTACATCGTTCGATCGACGTGGGAACTTATTAAAGTAGAGAATTCTATGGCTGCTCATCGTTTCTAAACACAGATATATTGGTTGATCGAAGTGGACATTGATCTTCAAATAGCGGACACCGTCTCTATATAGAAGTCTAAATAGAGAGCGATGTACATTGATCTCTAAAGCAGAATAGATCAATTGATCAATCGGTCACACTTTGTCGATTTGAAAATGACCGTTGTAGCTCTTTTTCAAACCAAATCAACTCCAATTCACCCCAAATCACATGGGTTTTCACCCCAGCTTCTATAATACTATTTTTGACATATGATAATCATCCTTAAGTGTTTTAAGGAGAAAATTCTTCACCAAAACAAGAAGAATTTGATGCCTATGAATTTCTCACAAAATGTAGTCTCATTTTTCATCCGTTCACACTTGAGCCATGGGGAGGAGAAAAACATGTAGTACAGTATGCCATTAAACAATGCGTATCTCGATTTTTTTATTTTCAGGTGTCTGTCGTAATTTTGATCGTCTAAAAAAGACCATATCTGAGGTAATTTACTATCTCACTCATCCAAGTAGACTGGTAATCAACTCGTAAAACCTCAGTCTGATTATACACACATTGCTTGGTAGTTTCCACTATGATCTTCTTGCATATAGTAGAAGGGGTTGAATATGCGAGCTTGAAAAGTGCGTTTGTTCCTTTTTTTTGAGATGTTGATATCTGATAAAGGTACATTTTTCCTAGGGTAGAGATCAACGATTGAACCTCGGCGAGATATTTCTTCATTGGTTTCTCTTTAGTTTCATATTCACCACGGACCTGCGTGACTATGATATGTGAGTCACTATACACTTGGAGTTTCTAAACTCCGAGTTTCTTGGCAAGATCAAGACCCGTTATCAATACCTCGTATTTTCCTTCATTGTCATTGTTGTGAAACTCAAAACACATAGCATATTCAAATTGCACTTCTTTTTTGGTTGTTCAATAGCAACCCAGATCCTCCTATCCTACAAAGAAGAACCATCAATGTAGATCGTCCACTGCACCTCCTCAAGCCAAGCTCCCTATCAGCTACTGAGACCCCTTCTATGATAAAATCCACCAAAGCTTCTGCCTTGATTTCAATGCGAGATTATAATTCGACGACATACTTTGTGAACTCAATAGCCCATCTAGTGGTGCGCCCATGCATCTTCCACTTGGATAGAATTTGCGTAAGCGTTGATCAGTGACCACTATGATTAGGTGTGCCTCGAAGTATGGCCGGAGTTTACACGCTGAGCAAACTAGGGCAAGCAACAGCTTCTTTGCATTGGAGTATCGAAACTTGTAGCAAGATTACACTCATGCTTCATGACACACGAAAAGGTAGAGATATATGCGTTCATTAGGAACTAGAACAATTAAAGTGGGAATCTATTCCAAGTATGTCTATAACTCCATTCTTGGCAATTATCACCCCATAAAAATAGATCGTCCTTTCTCAACGTCTGAAGGAATGGCAGGGCCTTTCGCAGACTTAAAAGAGAAAGCGATTAATGACAACTATTCGTTTGGTGGATCGTTGTACTTTTTAACGGACTTTGGAGTTACACATCTTGTAGTGCCTCAATCATGCTGAACTTAGCCGGATACCAACTTCGGGTACCATGTACCTTATAAACTTTCAAGTACTGACACCGAATGTGCGTTTTTTAGGATTGAAGCTCATGCTGGATCTCTCAAAATAGTGAAAACTTTATACATGCTCACAATATGTTGACCCAAGATTTGTGTCTTTATTGACATGTCATCAATGTGTGATGCCATCGCATCTACAATAAGATCTTTGAACAAAAAGTTGGCTAACCTCTAGTACTTAGCTCCAACTTTGTTCAAGCTAAATGAGATATTGCTACGGTAATACGTGTCCATCTCCAATGTTGTTTAAGCTAAATGACGTATACGTGTCCATCTCCGTGATGAATGCGATCTTGACTTGGTCACGTATTGCTATAATAATACGTGTCCATCTCCGTGATGAATGCGATCTTGACTTGGTCCTCCTCCATCAATACGATTTGGTAATAACCTTTTTCAAGAAGTCAAATATTTCATGCCCCTCTACGAGAAGTATCACATTGAATATTATATAATATATATTAATATTTTATTATTCTAAACTTATTCCACCAGATGATCAAACTTAAATGAAATGGTCAAACTTGATGAAAACCAAATATAACTTAACCTAAACGTCAAAACTCATAATTATAGCCACAAAATGACGACCACAATCACTGAATCACCACAAAACCGTAGTCAGTCACAAATATTTCTATTTTTTTTGGCTAAAATATGTCCCCGTTTTTCTGCTAGGCTATGTTCCCGACGTGTTCAAAATATTAATTAGCTTGCTGCTGCTTCTCGTTTTTCACTCGGCTCTCCTGTTTGCAACTTTTGCCCGTCACCGTAAAGGGTACTAGCGCCACTTTATTTTGCTTTAGTTGGTGTTCTATATAGTTCGCTTTCTTTGTGTTTGCTAAACAAGAAGAACAATATGGAATAATTTTTGTTTTCATTGATTGATTTCCTATACTGAGGGTACAATTTATAATACTCACAAATACTGCTAAAAGGAAACCAATTAATCAATCATTTATGTTGATTGATTACGTTACAATATGTATTGATTTCTTTCCTTCTAATGTTTAGGGTCACGTTTCTCACACTCCCCCTCAAGCTGAGTCGTCGGATCTCCGATGCTTAGCTTGCGCAAAACTTCATGATATACTCGGTTAGGCACAGCCTTAGTGAGAATGTCAGCTAATTGGTCTTCAGTCCTGGTATAAGGTAAGCAAATGATTTCTGCCTCCAATTTTTCCTTAATGAAATGCCGATCTACTTCAACATGTTTAGTTCTGTCATGCTGGACCGGATTCTCTGAGATACTAATCGCTGTCTTGTTGTCACACATGAGCCTACAAGCACTTTTTGGTGGAAAACCCATTTCTGTTAAGAGCTTCCGTAGCCACAATACCTCTGCTATTCCCTTAACAATACCTCTGAATTCTGCTTCAGCACTTGATAGTGACACCACCTTCTGCTTCTTGCTCCTCCAGGTGACTAAATTCCCTCCAACTAAGGCAAAGTACCCAGATGTTGATCGTCGATCATTCGGGTTGCCTGCCCAGTCTGCATCTGTGTAGGCCTGGATTTCTAAGTGTCCATTTTTCTGGAACATAACTCCTTTTCCTGCTGACCCCTTCAGGTATCTCACAATTCGTAAAGCAGCCTCCCAATGATCCTCTTGAGGTTTGTGCATAAACTGGCTTACAACCCCGACTGCGTATGCGATATCTGGTCGAGTGTGTGACAGATAGATGAGCTTTCCCACAAGTCTCTGATATTGACTTTTGTCTACCAGCTTTGCTCCTTCAGTAATTTGTAAGCCATGATTCACCATCATTGGTGTCTCTGCTGGTTTACAGTCCACTAGCCCTGTTTCTGCAAGTAGATCTAGAACATATTTTCTTTGGGAGATAAAGATACCCATACCTGACCTTAGTACCTCAATGCCAAGAAAATATTTTAATCTTCCTAGATCCTTCATTTCGAATTCTTGAAACAACCTCTGCTTCAGCTCTGCTATCTCATCTCTATCACTGCCGGTGATAATCATATCGTCCACATAGATAATTAAGCAAGTTACCAGATTTCCTCTTCGTTTTAGGAATAGGGTATGATCGGAATTGCTTTGACAGTAACCATACCTCCGCATTGCAATTGAGAACCTTCTAAACCAAGCTCTCGGGGACTGTTTTAGACCATACAGTGCTTTTCGAAGTCTACATCCCTCGTCTGGGCCAAATTTTTCTGAGAAACCTGGAGGGGGTTCCATATAGACTTCTTCATTCAAATCACCATGTAGGAATGCATTCTTAACGTCGAACTGAAACAAGGGCCAGTCACAGTTAGCTGCCACAGAAAATAATACTCGTATCGTATCGATTTTGGCTAGTGGGGAGAAGGTTTCCGAGTAGTCAATACCATAGGTCTGAGTATACCCTTTGGCCACTAGACGAGCCTTGTACCTCTCGATAGTCCCGTCTGCATGGTACTTGATGGTAAATACCCATTTGCATCCGACTGGTTTCTTTTCCGGGAGCAACTTACATTTTTCCCAAGTCCTGTTTTTTTCAAGTGCCTTCATCTCTTCCTCCATAGCATGTCTCCATTTGGGATTTTTTAACGCCTCTTCTATGGTATTTGGTATCTCTGCTTCATACAGTGATGCTTGGAATGATGCCGCACTTCTGGACAACTTCCTTGTCAGGTTCGCCACTGGGTATTTTGAATTTTTTGGAACATACTCTGGTTCATACCGTACTGGTGGTACTCCTCGATTCCTGCGAGGGGGGAGTTGTTACCTTTCTGCCACACTTTCTTTGTTAGGTTCATAAGCACAAGGGTTGGTGGGGCAGGGAGAAGGAAGTATAGGAGAAGAGATAGTCGTAGAAGAGTTTTCAGGACTTACCTCAGGATGCTCGTCCGGAAGAGAACTTCTTGGTGCGGGTTCTGACACGTTGGGTGTTATTATGTTTTCAGAGGTATCTTCACCAGGTACCATGGTAGGTAATGCTGGACTTAGTAACCAATCGAGAGAGTCGTTTGTATTAGAGTTCTCCCCCTGACTCTGAGAGTGGGTATAATAATATCTGGTTTCAAGAAAATGGCAATCCATGGTGGTGTATAGACGATTTGTGACTGGATCATAACACCGGTAGCCTTTTTGATTTACCCCATACCCAACAAAGACACACTTAATAGCACAAGCGTCAAGTTTTGAACGTTGTGATTTCGGAATATGCACATATACAGTACACCCAAATACCCGAGGGGTAAGGGTAAGGTCAATGGGTACAGAGGTATGTTTGGAAAGAGTGTCAATAGGTGTCTGGAGATTAAGGATTTTTGTGGGAAGTCTGTTAATAAGGTACGCTGCAGTGGCGACCGCTTCAGGCCAGAAATATTTGGAAACTTTTGACTCTATCATGATGGCACGAGTAATTTCTAGTAGGATTCTGTTCTTACGTTCAGCCACGCCGTTTTGCTGTGGTGTATCGGGACAAGAGGTTTGATGGATTAGACCTTTTTCTTGGAAGAAGTGTTGCATAACGTGGTTGACATATTTTCGGCCATTGTCAGTACGGAGGATCTGTATGGTTGTTTGGTACTGAGTCTGTACATGTGCATAGAACGAGGCAAAACGTTCAAATACATCAGATTTGTGTTTCAGAAGAAAAACCCATGTCATACTGTACAATCATCGACAAAAACAAGAATATATGTGACACCAGTCCGACTAGGTTCCGGAGATGGTCCCAGAGATCTGAATGTACTAATGCAAATGGTTTATTTCGTCGAGTATTATTAGCAGGAAAAGAATGTCTGTGGCTTTTGGCCAAAATACATGTATCACAAGATAACTGAGAATTCTGACGAACTAGCGAAGGAAATAACAGTTTTAGATAACCATAAGATGGGTGACCCAATCGCCGATGCCAGAGCCACATCTGACTATCACTGGAATGCTGGGAGAGTAGTGCAGTACCTGACTGGTTTACCTCGTCAACATAGTATAGCCCGTCCTGTTCAGAACCACGCCCAATGATCCTCCCTGTCCGAATATCCTGCAAGACACAAAAGGTCGGGTGTAAGAGAACGGTACAGTTGAGTTGTTTAGTGAGATGACTTAAGGATAATAATTTATGAGACAGAGATGGAACATAGAGGCAATTTCGGAGTTGAACAGTTGGGGATAGTTTTATAGTGCCGGTGCCTTTTACTGGTGATAAGCCTCCATTTTCTGTTTGGATAAAGGGCTTAGTTGGTGTATTAAGGGTGGAAAAATCCGAAATATCAGGTGACATAGTGTCGGTGGCTCCGCAATCGAATACCCACCGAGGGGTTTGAGGGGGGTTGGTTTTATGAGTTAAATAAGTTTTAGGGTGATTAATGATGTTTCTGAAGTTATAGGGGTCGGATTGTAATTTGGTAGAAATACAATGGTCAAAATATGATTGACATGAGGGCTGAGGGCTTATGTGGCCGTTTTTACAACTTTGAGGACTACCAGAAAATAAACTAAGGGACCAGGGATCAAAACTTAAATATAATGAGGGAGTAGGTTT
>AP025065.1:804421-894164 GCA_036186865.1 Eustoma russellianum
AGGTTTAGAAAAAGGGGAAAAGTCTTTTCCCCTTTCACCTGGCGGCAGAAACCCTCTTCTCCCCCCTCCATCTTCTTCGATGCTCTCTGCGATTTCTCCTTCCATAAGTCCGGTGAAGCCTCCGGCGATGGTGGTGTCTTCTGTGTTGCCCGTAGTGGCGACGGCAGTCCTTGGATTGCCCGCTGCTCCGCTGGTAGCACCTCCTCTCCGTCCCCTTTTTCTTGTATCCGGCCACCACTCCGGATACCCAATGATTTTAAAGCATCCGGAGGCAGTGTGTCAAGTTCCTCCACAGTGAGTACATCTGAGGTTGGATTTATCATCCTCCTTGCGGAATGAAGAGTTCCCCTGTGTTTCTGACCGCTCCTTTTTCGCCGGTGTCTTCGTTTTTGTGACTAGGCCACTGCCTAGTCCACCTTCTCCTGAGGGAAAATCTCCCGGTGATGGTCCCCCTTCTACCCGCATAATCATCCTCCTAGACATCTCTCTGCGTATTGCACCATAAGCCTCCTCTACTGTCGGTAGAGGATCTCTTTTGAGAAGGTCCCGTTTGTCTTGGTCATAGTCGTCACTTATGGCTTGAAGTAATTGATATAACCTGGTAGTTTGTTGCATTTGATTGTACCTAGTCATGTCTTCAGGACAACTCATAGGGTTGGGGCTTCTTCTGTCGATTTCCTTCCAGATGGCCTGCAGTTGGCCGTATACTTTCTCTAAGGGCAGATTGCCCTGCTTGAGGCTGTTAGCCTTAACTGTGAGGTCAAAGATCTGGAGGGAATTGTCTTTCTTGCTGCTATATGTGGCCTCAATTCCTCTCCACAATTCTCTTGCAGTGGGGTAGTCAATGTACTGATTAACGATCTCTCCATCAATATTTTCTAGAATCCAGGTCAGTACCGTGGAGTCATTTTGACGCCACTTGGGGTATTCTGGATCTTCTCTAGATGGAGGGGCGGCTGTGATGTGATTGAGCCGTCCCCTTCCATCCAAGGCTAGGCTCATCTTGCGTGCCCATGTTGCATAGTTGCGTTCGGTCAGCTTGTCTGTTAGGACGATTGGCTGACTAGAATGGCTCTCTGTTTGGGTTTTATTTGGTGTTAAGTTCTGGAGAATTTCCATCACTTGAGCAAGGCTAAAGGTTTGAGATTGGTTGTCCGTTGCTCCCTCTGTGTGGGAAACCCCAGAGGTTGAGGAGGCGTCGGCCATGGCTATTTCGGGTTGTTCACAGGTAAGTGATGAGCTTGGTAATCATTCTGTCCCGAGGATGGAACGATGGCTCTGATACCATGTTTGCTAAACAAGAAGAACAATATGGAATAATTTTTGTTTTAATTGATTGATTTCCTATACTGAGGGTACAATTTACAATACTCACAAATACCGCTAAAAGGAAACCAATTAATCAATCATTTATGTTGATTGATTACGTTACAATATGGATTGATTTCTTTCCTTCTAATGTTTAGGGTCACGTTTCTCACACTTTGCCTTTTACAGTTCCCTTGGGAGCCATCTGCGAGCTATGTAAATTTCCACATCTACAGGACATTGCAAAAATAAGGACGGCTGCATAAACTAACATTCATTCAACAAGCTAGACTATTGCATGAACGTACATCTACGATACCCAAGAAAACGGGAAGAAAATTAATTCACTATCGGTTACAGGATCCCTTCACCCCAAAATCCTTCACCCCTCTCCCCACCGCACGACACGTGACAGCAGGAGAGATTGGTGATGTTAGATAAGGTTCACCCGCATCTAGTCTCACCACCCTCCCCTGTTGCCACGTATCTGGAGAGAGGGATGAGGGATTTTGGGTTACATGATCTCATCCCCTCCGTTACATCCATGGTCCGTGTCCAAATGCAAAAAATTCTCGGTAAAAGCAGGCTGTTTCAGTCCCTCAACACTGGAGTCCAAGACCCTCATGGGCATCATGTTCTTTTACTCTTGGCATTCTGTACATTTTCTCTATTTACAACGCATAAAAAAGACGTACAAAAAGGACTTGACAAGTGACATCCTCCCCTTAAACAAGAAAACATAGACTAAAACGAAGAAATAACAAATTAAAGCATGTTACTTATGTTCCGTACCATAGCAAGTTTTCCAAGATACCTTTGTACGCACGTATTCGACAGAACCTAGAATATAAAACAAGCTACAGACACAACGTCAAGTCAAAACACAATTACGCCCAACCACCAAGACAATTAGAAGACCAAGAGGATCAGCACACCACTTGAAGTCTTTGTCCTAAATGAACAAGCCGCCAGGCAAGACACATTAAAGTCAGGATGTTAAGATACGATGAAAGCGAATTCAATCGCTTTAGCTGCTCGCTTAGCCGAACGAGCTCTGCCCCTGCTGTTGCACCATCCGCTCTCTCTTGAGTTGTGGCTGAAGCCATTGTCATTGAAGGCACGGTGGCTGTTCCCATCGTCGTTGCCTGGGTGGTGACAGAGTCTGTAGCACGGTCCGGGACTTTGGTGGCTGGTTCAGCTGTAGCACTACCTATTCCTCTCATTTCTTCTTTTTCCAACTTCATTCTCTCAAACATAACCTACAGGGAAACCATAACAAACTTGAGGTCATAACAGGCAATGTTAACAACTTACTTTTGCTAAGTCATCAAATAATAATTGCCATGAATAATGACTACTTGTACACATATAGTTTGTCACATGGCTTAAAAAGTCTAATATTATAACACAAAAATGGCAAGCAACAGTCATGACACGGCGTTAGAAGGCATCTCAATGCGCAACATGACTCGAACTCTTATGATAATTGTATCTCAAAAGCAAAGACTAGAGACTTGAACTTTTGTACAAGTGCATTCAAGAAGACAGTACGCGACTTTTGAACACACAATGCACAAAAAGAAGACCAGGACTTTTAAATACATAATGCACATAAGGAGACCAAGACAATCGACGCAACTAGCAGTCATTTTGATATACTACATAAGGCAAGTAACACCAAAATATGGGTAGAATGAAGCAATAGAATAACTGGTCTATACATTCATTAGTAAGACAACAAGTGGTGCTCGTTAACTTCCTTTCTATGTTGTCCTCGCCCTTCATTCATCAGCTCCAAGATGTCAATAGTCCGAATCCAAGGAGACACACTAATGATAATCTATGCCGCAGGCGACAAGACAATAAGACACGCGTGGTGTCATGTCTACTATTTCTCTTTTATTCATCCATGTCATTGCTAGTCCCATTCAGCAAATATATTCACCCATAAGCATCTATTATCATAAATCATCCATCATTTCCAAGTTTCTTCTCACCAACCATTGATGACCGTCGAAACTTCAAATAAAAAAAATCTCTCATAAAAATTTGGTTCTGGAAAAAAAAAAAAAAGGAAAGAAAAGCATACCTTAGTCGCTCGCGGCTCCAAATACCACAAATTAGCCAACACCATAAGCAGACAACCAACAAGGCTAAACCCCTGCAACATTTCAGCCGGCGACACGCCGGACATCTTCCTCCAACTCAAGAAATCCGCCACCACCACCATCCCAACACTAAAAGCCATTGCCCTGAAATAAACAGGATATATTTTGCTCTGCACCATAGCAAACTGCTGTCTAGGCAATGCTCCAGCCAACACATAGCTACTAATAAACGTCACCCACATAGCCATCCCAAATGCCATTGAAAATCCAAACAAATCCATTATCCTAATCCCAGAACTCAAACTTTCTGATGAGATCATATACATAAAGGCATCATGTATCACTTCCCCTCCGCGATGCAGAATTTCATTCATCTCTTTCTTCCCTTCTTCTTTTAAGTTGTAAGTCTCATTTTTAAACTTCTCTTCTGCTTCTTTCCCTTTTCCTTTCATTTCCTCCATCATTTCAGATCCGTTATTCTTTATTTCTTCTTTGACTTTGTTTGTTGAATCAATCACATCTTCATCACCCCTTTTCAATCTCTCTTTTGCTTCTTCTTTCAGTTCCTCTGCTTTCCTCGCTGCTTTTTCTTTACCATCTTTCAATTTCTCTTTTGCTCCTCCTCTAAATTGCTCTGCTTTTTCTTTAGCTTCATGGGTTTTCTCAGAAATTTCACTCATCGTTTCTTTCACCTTTTCTTTAGCTTCTGAAGCAGTCTCAGAAACTTTACCTTTGAATTCCCCAACCGCTTCTTTTGCTGCTTCTTCCAACTCATGTGCTTTTTCTTTTGTTTTCCCAAATGCGTTTGCCAATTTATGTTTGCATTTCCCAAATGCATCACAAACAAGCTCTCTAGGAGTCGCTCTATGACTAATTCTCTCTTTATTCTCTTCTTCATGGTCGGAAAACACAGATTCTTTCAATTTTTCCTTAACATCCTCTGCTTTTTGTGATAATTTTTCCTTAATACCAAGATTCAGATCACGACCCTCTTCAGGAGAGATCAAGACCTTTGTGTTGGATCCACCATCAGTTTCATATTCAACCATCACACTTCTGTGTCCTTCTTTCACAATCACATCTTGTTTGTGCTTTTCTGGGATGGGAGACAACAGTCCTGCAGTTGCAAGTGTGGTCAAAAGTAAACCTATTGCCAAACCGTTCATCATTTTTGAGAAAAAGATTTGATCTTTTGAATATTTCGTGCGAAAATTCGGACAAGAACAGGTGATTGTGTTGGATGAATGTAGGATGAGACAAATGGAGGAAGAGTTCTGAGGGAGTCGGTTAGTTAAATCTTGGCTGCGGAAATGAGAGATGGACACGTGTGAGAAGGAGGTTGAATCTTGAACACGTAAGCTTCCTGCATGTCTGTGTGTACTTCAACGTGTCTGTAGTCCAACATTCCCACTCATCTCGTAATTTCGCTTCTGCTTTAATTTAAATATCGAAACAATGTTTTTGTAGGAAAAGAAATAATATATGTATATTGAAAAATGAGATGCAGAAAGATTGGAACTCTTTTTTTTAAAAAAAATTGCAGTTTCACTTAGAAAAACCACAAATATAGTTCAAATTTGGAAAATAAGACAAGGATAGCGCCTTACACAATACTAATTTTCAACACACAAATAATATTGAGAGTCTAGCAATAGAACATCTATTAATTTGCTTATTAAATCGTGAAGATATTATAATAAAAAAGTTTATATTTAAAATATTTTTCCAATCTTTAAAATGGCTCAAAAATCTAAATTGATTTGTAGTAAAATGTTGCTTATAGAGGCATAGAGCGATCCAATTATTGCTATTATAATAACAATAACATAGCAATAATAACAATAATATAATGACAATAATAACGTAATAAAAACAATAACATAATACATTATATAACATAATATCAACAATAAAACAGTAATAACAAACTAATGTTTACACGTAGTGTAGCGACCCGTCCCGAGCCCTAGTACTCGAAACGACTCATCCGCTGTATCTCACTAAAGAGGATACAAGGCGTCGACACACTTCAATTACACGTCATCACAATAACGTAAATCGATGTCAGCGGAAGTCATAACTAAGAATCCTCGATAAAATAATCTTCATCCGTAATATAATGTCTAAGAATTCCTAAATCACTACAATAGTCAAATGTATGTAAACACTAATATCGAAAATATATAAACCTCGATTATCGAAACAACTGTCTCAACCAACTCTCAAAAGTCTCGTCTGAATATCATTAGTCTCGAAATCTCCCGTCTCGATCTTCATGGTATACTAACTCCTGTGTAAGCATACCCAACTTCTCCCACCTGCAAAACTGGTGAGTGGTGGTGTGAGCCAAATCAACGCGCTCAGTAAGCAACCTATCTATACTCATTATGAAAATCATACATACAGAGACAATTACAGATAACATTTACAAATCAACATACATATCAATCGAGTAAATAAACTGCAGAAAGTAAGTCATTCCACATAATAATGCGCAACTTCATGATGCATACCTTCTCTACGTGTCACGCGCAACAAAAGTCAAGTCACGCACAATGCTCATATCTCTACCGTGCAATGCATGAACCTCGAGGTGATCCTACCACACGCCTCGTCAGGCCACACGCCCCGTCGGGCCACACGCCTCATAGGGCCACACGTCCCGTAGGACCACACGCCTCATAGGGCCACACGCCTCATAGGGCCACACGCTCCGTAACGTGGAGTCAGCGAACACACGCTCCGTAACGTGGAGTCAGCGAACACACGCTCCGTAACATGGAGTCAGCGCCCCAAAGGGATGCAATGCTAATGCACGTGCCATGAATGCTGCACACACATAATCCACAATCCGGTGCATACATGCTCCTATATATACCCGCGCCCATACACGTGCATATATACTTGCATGTCTATCCCACACATCCATATACGCATGCAATACGCATTGAGATCGTACAACCATACATACACCCAGTTCATGTATACATACCTAGCTCACATATACATACAACTCGCATATAGAAAAAGTCCAATTACAGATATACAGCAAACAACACACTGATGCACGATAAGCATAACAAGCACAAATAGACCACTTACCTATGATGCATGACAACATAACAAGCACAGATAGACCACTTACCTCTGAATTCGGTATTCACTTTCTTCTCTTCTAGGCTCGAATCTAAACAATTGTAGTAAAAAATCAATACTAATAATAAAGGTTAATTTGACATACTTAAAATAATTCGTTCATAGCTTTCTACTTTCTTCCCTTCTAAAGGTGAATTTCCAAAAACAAAATATGCAGTGCAAATTTTCAAAATTATTTCCAAGTACCAAAGTTAGTACAAATTACCAAAATAGGCCAAAATGTCAAATTTGTCAAAATTATCAAACTGCCCTCCAAATACCAAATTCAACTCCATCTTAGCGGTGTATGTATACCCATTTATATGTCCACGCCCGTATATGTACATATACACGTATATACATACCGCTACTTCCTCGGCTCACTTTCCTAACTGTACCACAATTTGCAATTCTACAATTTCTATCTCTACCCAATCGGCCTGCAAATCTATTTCATATTCATACATATTCATACACAGTAAGTCACACTTATACCCTTTATAATTTATAAAACTCATATATTTGCAAATTATGTACATGTGGCCCAAAGCCTTACTTAACCGAATGACAATGTATTTTCGGTCCTTTTCTAAATTGTTACTATACTTTACAGTTTTCAGCTCTTTTCACATAAGTACTAAAATTCCTATCCAAACATACACTAATATATATATATATATATATATATATATATATATAATAATAATAATTTAACAATCATGTTCTTTCTTCTTAAATAAACTTTGGCAGTGCCCAAATCCCATGGCCATTGTATTATTATTGTTTTTTTTTACATTTACAATTTGGCAGTGACGAAAATTCCAAAGACAAGTATAATTTTGTACGAATTGCACATATATTACACATATATATACCTGCCTTGTAAAACCACACACACCCACACTTAGCCTTGTCGCTGTTTTTTTTTCCATCCAAACATTACAATTTATGTTGCGCACATATATCCATCAGCGGCCATACATACATATAAATAAACACAACAACAAATCTATTTAACTTATAAACATCTCATATGTTTAATCACACCAAAAGTGAATTATGGTTGTGCGTGCGTTGCATAACTTCTGGTCCCTTTTCCTAATGTATTCAACTGAGAATATATATTACATACTCCACGTACGATTAACCACATATATATACATACATATATTCATCCAGCTATGCAATTACATATACCTATGCATGATCTAAGATTGATAATATTTTGCAAAAACATAGCAGGTATAGAAAGATTACTTACATGTGTCAATATGCTATACCATACGATTGGATTAAGGCTTGTTAGGGACCGGAATGAATTTCTTCCTTCCACTACTGTGGCTAGCCGACTAGATGGAAAAGAATTAAAATAATTGATGTTGTTGCAGATTTAGGGTGGCGGGCTGGGAATTAAAAGAAGGGCTGCCATTTTTTTAAAATTAATTTCTTTCTTTCTCCTTCCGTTGCTGTTGAAGCTGGAATCTTCCGCAATTTGAGCCTCTGCTGGGAATTTAGGGAGGGGAGTGGGCTGCCGCTGGGAAGGTGGGGGAGTAAAGAAATTGTGGTGTGTTTAAGTACAGAATTTAAGGAAGAATAGTGAGGTTAAGGAGATTAATGGTGTATAAAGAGGGTGAAGATTATAGAAGATTAAAAGGTAGTAAAAGATGTGGGGATTTAGTGTAGTAATTAAATTTTTTTTTAAACTGCCGTTGCACACATACATACTTCTATATATTTATTCTATTTTCTTGTATTTGAAAAACTCAGGATGTAACACGCGGTAAATAAAAACTAAAAGTTACTTCACATTCAGTATTTCATTTTTCACACAAAACATGCATATTGACACGCATAAATGGATGGTTCTCATTCAATCTACTATTATTCGACTGACAAGTCAACCCCCCGCCTCCCGGACCCACCTATCACTTATGATAGGGAGTGCACCCCATATTACTATTAGGTTGTGGAGCACATCCTCTATCTATACGTGTATGATGAAGAGTCCACTCTAAACTATTAGAGAGACTACCTTCATCTTTTTTTTTTGAAAACCAATGTAACTAGTATATCTAATGATGCACCATAACGGGGATGCAACCCTTACAACGAAAATAAAGGCAAACCACATACTGTTTGCCCTACCCTGAATCCTTTTACTTATATAGAGAGTTGAATATGAAAAGGTGGTTGCACTGTCTAGCGCATAAACATAGTTTAAAAGAATTACTAAAGAAGTCATGGAGGTCTTATGGCTAAAGAAGTTATTATATGAGTTGGCTTTTCCACTGACGCAACCGGCTTAGCTGAAGTGTGACAACAAAGTTGTTGTTGTCCAAATTGGTTTTGATGATCTGCACAATGTAGAAGTCTCAAAACTAAATTAACAAACTGCTTCTTAGACTTCAAATGTTAATCAAACATTTTATTCCTCAAAAGGTTTTGACAGAAACCTCTGCTCAAACATTAAACGCTGCATTAAGCGCTTAATGTATTAAAGGTTCAAAACAGAAAAGTTCTATTGAAACATGGAACGCTCCATAAAGCGCTTAATCCCGCAAAGTCCTTGGATAGAATGTTTTAGGGAAAAACATAAAGCGCTTCATGAAGTTTTGAACTTGAGTGCGAAGTCGCTTCAAGCAAAATTTTCTGCAGAAACATTAAACATCACATCAAGCGCTTTATCCCGTAAAGATCGTGAACAAAATGTTTTAGTGAAAACATAAAGCGCTTCATGTAGCATTGCCTTTGAGCGCGAAGTCACTTCAAGCGCTTAATTCAAATGCCTGATGCGCGAACAGAATTCTACCAACAGGTACAATTTTCTCTCTCTTACATTTTTTGAATGACAAAAGTGCTTTTTATTTTCTCCATGCAATCATGACATTTGTAGCTTTAGCCAAAAGGTCAATGAAAGGTAGGTAGACAAATCTTATCCCTTTTAAGCTTAAAAAGAAAAGCATCCACAAGAAGTTTTGACTTTTCCTTAAGAACTTATTTTCAAGACAATGAGGTGTCAACATATGAGAAAAAGTCTTCTTCCATTCTTCTCTCTCCTATCCAATGGTTTGAATTCTCTATAAGGATTGAAGACTCCATTTTGAACACAACTTTCTATCTCTAAGCTCTCAAAACTTCATTGTTATTTTTGCTCTCAAAATCATTGTAAAGATTACTTTATTGTTGAGAGTGTGATTGTAAAGGAGAAGAAATCTTCTTCTAAGTGAGGATTGTGAGGAGCAAAGTGTAGATTGTTGGTCAAGAATCAAAGAGGCTTCTTGTTGGGAGAAACTCAAGCTTCCAAGAGCTAGTTGATGGTGTATGAGCTACATCATACTCCATGTAAGGTTTCTTTGGTGCAAAGAAGATCTTAAGGAGGCTAGGCTTCAAAGAGGTTTAGTATTCATTGTTCTTGAGCTAAAGTTGTTAAACCTAGCTTGTTCTTATATTTTCTTTGATTGTTGTTTCTCCCCAAAAAGAAATAACAACCTCCTTATTCAAAAATCCTTCTTGTTCAAAGTAAGAAGGTAGCGGAGTAGAGTCTTTGACTTGAACCTCTATAAATTGTGTTCTTTCATTTCCGCAAGTTAGTTCATTCAAAGAACACATCAAGTATTGGTTTTAACATTTCCATTGCCAAAAGATTTGAAGAAGAACCATACCTGGATACACACACTATTCAACCTCCCTTCTAGTATGTTTTACGGACCCAACAAAAGTGGTAGTAAGTATCTTAGAAAATCCTGTACAACACGACCGGACCAAACACATCGAGACAGATAGACACTTCATCAAGGAAAAACTCGAGAGTGGTACTTGAAATTCCATTTGTGTGGCCGGAGAACCAGCTGGCCGATATACTCACTGAAGCAGTAACTGAAAAGGTGTTTGAATCTATGCTAGTCAAGTTAAACATTGAAGATCTCAATGTTACAACCCCTGTTTGGTAAAAAAAGTATAATTATGTAACATGAATTTGTGCCACGGTAGGAAAGAAAAAAAGAAAAAAATTTAATAAACTCCATTTATTTCCCACTACAACTACTATCTTCCATAACCCCTTTTATTATACCATTACCCCCACCATTATATCCAATGACCTCATTATCTCCTCTTAACTCTTTACTTAAATACATACAACTCTCTCCTATTTCCCATGCAAGTCAGCCGATTTATTTTGGTTAAAGAAAGAGAGGTGATGCCGAGAGGAAGGTGAGGAAAAGAGAGAAGAACAAGAGGAGGAAAAGAAAAAGAAGAGGAAGAAAATTTGGTTCAACCCAATTCCGATTTCAACTACGGTATAGTATAATCCAAGAAATGTAAGTAACCTCATTATATTTGCTATGTTTTTGCAAACATATGTCATATTTTCTATATTCAATTTGGATCATGCATGATTTATTTTTGCTTTCATGTATATATGTATTTATGTGAATTTACATATGTATGAATACAATTGTATCGTTATTTTGTTAAGATGGCCGGAAATGGAGAGGAGGCCATGTGCACATGTTATATATGTATAGATTACGAAGTGGTTTTTTTTCTTTTTCTTGTGTGTTATAATTATGTATTGTATAATGGTTATATATATTGGTTAAGTAAATATGTATTTGAATTCTTGTAGTAAGTAAGTTATGCATATTATATGGATGTGCATGAGTATTTATATGGCAGTGGAATTTGATGACCGAATAATACCTTTACACACACAGCAAGGTTGTTATTGTACATGTGATTATATTTCAATAACAGGATGTTTAGTGGTAATTAATGTATAAATACAATTGTCAAGTGTTAAATGTAGATAATTAACACTCATGTGTGTATGCATATATAAAGCGTTCTGATATTTTCAACTTATAACACAACATATTATTATTCAGTTACGTTATGCTTGTATATTACATCAACTATACTATGTTAACATCAAGTAGACAGTTTTATCAGTAATGATAGCATTATAGGTACATTAGTGTACATGTATTGCACGTAGCAAATAATTACATTAGTACATAACATTTATGATTAAAATACAGATACATTTAAAGAACACACATCACATAGTATATAGATTAGTACAATGTACAATAGTATAATATTAAATATGGTTGCACAGGTTAATATAACTTAATACCCTCTTGGTTATAGCACATGCATTCGGCCACTATTGGTGCTTATATACCTACATACATGTATATATGATAACACTTTGTGATTGTTGTGCGTTTAAGGGCCTAAAAATATATTGGATTTGGGGAAAATTATTTGGTCTTTTTAAATTAAAAAATTGGAATATTAACATTTGAAAATATATCGTTAAGCTGAGTTTGGTTACAAACAAACATGGCAGAGACTAGTTGCTATTGCGACACGAGGTGGCTGAGCCGTGGCAGTTATAATCAATATACAGGGCTTGGGGTCATGTAAGTGGTCTATTTGTGCTTGCTATGTTGTCATGCATCAAATGTAAGTGGTTTATTTGTGCTCGTTATGTTGTCATGCATCAGAGGTAAGTGGTCTATTTGTGCTTGTTGTGTTAATCATGCATCAGTGAGTTGTTTGTTACATAACTGCAATTGGATTTTCTCTAAATGTGAGTTGTGTGTATATGTGAGGTATGTAAGTATATATGTACTGGGTGTATGTATGGCTGTACGATTTCAATGCGTATCGCATATGTGTATGGATGTGTGAGGGTATACATGCACGTATATATGCACGTGTATGGGCGCGAGCAAATGTATGAGTATGGATGCATCAGATTACGAGAGATTATGCATTTGCATTCATGGCACGAGCATTGCATTGGCCTATGTGTTGTGTGGCCCTATGAGGCGTGTGGTCCTACGGAACATGTGGCCTGACGAGGCGTGTGGTAGGATCACCTCGAGGTTCATGCATTGCATGGTAGAGAGACATGCATTTGTGTGTTGAGATTTCGTTGTGTGTGACATGTAGAGAAAGGCATGCATCATGAAGTTGCGCATTACTATGTGGAGTGAATTACTTTCCACATTTTATTTATTCCATTGACATGTATTGTTCTCTTCTTTGTTTATGTGATTATTTGTTTGTTGTGTATGTCATATTTGAGAAGAGCATGTATCACGGTAATGTAGATTGAGTGGTGGATCTTGTTTGACTATTCTTGATGTGTCAGCTGTTAAAGATATTCGAGTAAATTTGATTGAGTACTGGAGACATATATGTTGATTTGTAAATGTTTTCCGTAATTGTCTCTGCATGTATGATTTCTACAATGGGTATAGATAGGTTGCTTACTGAGCCCGTTGATTTGGCTCACACCACCACTCACCAGTTTTGCAGGTAGGAGAAGTTAGGGTATGCTTACACAGGAGTTAGTATACCGTGGAGGATCGAGACGAGAGATTTCGAGACTAAGGATATTCAGAAAAGTCTTCCGAGGGTTGGTTGAGACAGTTATTTCGATATTTGAGGTTTATGTATTTTCGATATTAGTGTTTATATACATTTGACTATTGTATTTATTTAGAAATTCTTAGACATTGTATTAATGATAATGATTATTTTATCGAGGATTTTAGTAATGACTTTCGCTGACATCGATTTACGTTATTTCGAGTACTAGGGCTCGGGGCGGTCGCTACACTCAATGTTCAACTTGAGGAGATTGATGGAAAAAGGGATGCATATAGTTGAAGGGGCTCTTGGTGGTTCTAAATACCAGTATGAAAGCATGTCCTACTACCAGTACCTCTTTTGTATAAAATGTTTCTTGCAACAAAGGCAAATTCAGCTCAACTTTTGTGGTTATCTTGCTTCTAAAATGTTTTCACAATATTCCAGGCACAAACTTTCGGTACATAATAACTCACTAATCCGCTGAAAGAATCACTCCAGACACAAAATCTTCAATTGGTAAAATTGTGGGGCCTGGTTTGCCACATCTCAGGTTTTCAAGCTGCTTTAGCACGCCTTCCAGCATCTAGTATTGTTTTATATTCTTTTGCCGAAAACGCATGCTACAAATCCTCAAACAAAACAATTAAAGGGATGACCACAAAGATCTCCATGAAAATTTCAATTTTATTATGGACGCTCCTCAAGTTTGGGTCATTTATTTCTATTTGTCTTACGACGAAAGAAGACAGAGAACCGCCACAGAAGTTAGTGAAACGATCTATAAACTCTCATGAAAGATACATGAATTGGTATAAAAATTTCTTTGTGTTATGTTCCATATTTACATAATTTCTATGTATTTTTTTAGACATAAAAGGATGATGAGGAAATAAGTCATGTCAACATTTT
Source organism: Eustoma russellianum (assembly GCA_036186865.1). NCBI lineage: Eukaryota > Viridiplantae > Streptophyta > Magnoliopsida > Gentianales > Gentianaceae > Eustoma > Eustoma russellianum. Next base: position 818,269 of record AP025065.1, read on the forward strand.
CGATGATCTTGGGTATTAGATAACGTAGAACAGCTTAGGATATGGTTGTGTTTATCCAATACCCCATGCCTCATCATAAACACGAGCCTCTAAGGTGATGAGGTAATATTGTTGTTATTATTGTGAGAAGTAGCTTCAAGCATGAAGAAGATTGCTGCAAGATTTCAAATTCCAGACGTATTTCCTTAGTTGGATTTTCACTATCTTGTCTTATAAGTTAGACATGGATCTACCAAAGGGTGCAACGGCTTTTTAGCATGCATATTGATACATAAGACATGTAGCTGCTATAGCTATCTTTTCACCTAAATTACATAAAATGAAGTTCATAAACTTTCGATCCAACAACTGATAAAGACTTTGAATCCTTCTTCCCATATGTGGGGGAATTTTTAAAGGAAAAAAAATAATGAACCAACTCAAAATAACCTAAACATTGGAGAAATAGAAAAAGGTCTTTCTTAATTAGGGTTGTGATGATGTCAGATTTATCACCAAGTAATAGTTAATATGTTGGGGCCACATCGTCACTTCTCCGTCAATTGTCTTTAATGGGCTGTTGGCCGACCTGCACAAAGGAACAAGGTCAGAGGACCCGGGATCTATGGCCCCGGGTAATACCCTCCGACGGTCAAGTCAGTTGAGGCCATTTATGGAGGGGTTTATATGCGGAGGAAAGTTCTAAGTAGAAGGTTTTCTGATAAACCTGAAAGTTTTATCACCGTGAGGAAGATGATTCACTCTTCTCCTTTTTCAGTTGTTACCCCTTTTCTCTCTCCTGTTTTCTGCCTTTTATATGGCTGCTTGGGCCAATGCATGGACAGAGCTCTGAAATCGTGACAGGCAAGGAGGTCGTAAGGATGACTCTTACTCTTGCATGCTCGCCACGTGGCTCGGTACTGTGCTGAGTAAGTTAGTTTGGGACACCTGGCTAGGAGTTTCACCTGGTAGAATTACCCAGGGTAAACTCCTAGAGCCGAGGCCAATCCTTCCAGAAATACTCAGAAGTGCTCGAGATGACTTAGGATGTGGGGTCAACTTGCTGAGACGTAAGTGACCGACTTTAGAGAGCGTGGGTAGGCCTATTATGATGTCTGTCGCTGACGTCACAAGTGTGACCTGAGATCATCGGCTGAAACGGAGCCGAGGCCAAGACACGGCCTTTTGGCCGAGTTACTCTATGGCCGAGATGGGGCTGAGGGCCGAGATGGGGCCTTTAGGCCGAGATGGCACTGCGGCCGTTTGGCCGAGATGAATTGTTCGTCGGTATATGACCTTGCCCAGCTCTGGGCCGACCCGCGGGACTTAACGTTTTTACGTACATACCCTACCGTTCACTGTTGTTGACTAACGGGTGGTATTTTTTGGTTCATCACTTGTCCCCAGATTAGTATGGCCGAGCTGACCTGAGAGGACAGACTAATCGATTTAGAACCCCTAACGAGTCACCTGTTTATTGACGACGTGTCAACCTCTGATTAGATCGCCCAGCACATTTATTGGCTGCACAGAGTTCGAAGCGTTGATGGCATTTTTGGCCGAGCTGATTAGACCAAACTGACCAGATTCATAAATACATCGTCTTTTCTGGCATGTGTCCATCTCGGATTGGTTTGTTCTGCGCATTTACTGTTTGCACAGAGTACGAAGCATCAGTTATGCAACTTTTGAAATCTGGCCGTTTCAGGAATCGAGGACAATTAAATCAATACGACCCTTGGGCTGCCGAGATGAAACCTTATAAATAGGCTCCTCCCAGATCATTTGCACCTTTTATTCATTTCTCTTGTTTACTCCGGCGTCGGGCTTGTGTCTCCCGCAATCCTCTGAAACTCCGGCGATTCTGAGCTTGCTCAACCTTCTTCTGGCCTTCTTCTTCCTTTCCTTAAGAGCTTCTGTAAGTCTTCTTCTTTAATCTTCCATTATGTCTTCTCCTTCTCGTGATTCGCAAAACCTTACGGAGGGTGGTTCTTACGCCACCGACGGTGGAGAAACCATCAGCTCTCCATCTCCGTCAGGCAGATCAGCCTCTGCCGATGATCTTCCTATCGGCAGTTTGCTTCAGACCACCGGTGACTCTGCTCAGTCCAGCAGAGCCCTCACCGTAATTAGTTCTTCACTGGAACAAGCAGGGATTGCTCCTGCTCCGGCATCTGTAAATCCTCCAGCCCCTCTGAGGGGCCCATCTCAGTTTTTTGGAGTCATCGAAAGAGGTCGGCCATCTCCTCTTGTTCAAGAGACTTCTACTACCCTGTCCGAGGCCGACCTGGATATAATTTGTAAATTCTACAAAATTGATAAAAATTGGTTCGGCCCAATCCTTCCTTTGTCTGGTCAGACTGCTTATGATCCCCCTAGGGATTATGAAGCAGTCTATGAAGATTACTTCAAGTCTGGCTTCAATCTTCCTGTCCCTGAGCCACTTGTCCGTATCATGCGGGCTTATGGACTCAGGCTTCCTCAAATCCAGCCTAATGACCTCAAGCTCATTCTCTTCTATCTCCTTTTTATCAAAATAGTTGAGTTCCCTTTCAATGCCACTATTTTTCGAGCCCTTTTTGCATGTCGGACCTTGCAAAGCTGGTATTATTTCAGTAAGCGAGCGTCTAGTACAGACTTTCCTTTTGCCATTAATATTCCCACTTCCAACAAGAGATGGAAAGGGAAATTCTTTTATGTCAAAAAGTCTGAGCTGCCGAGCGGGAACATCTGGAAGTCTGGCAGAGCTGATAATATGAGGCCGAGCCAAGACTACTGCGATGAAGCAGACAGAATTCGGACATTCCCCGTGATCATTGACTGGCAGAAGGTTGATTCTGAGATTTGGATAGCAGCCGACCTGGCCCACTCGGCTGTTGGTGACAACTATCTGCCTCTCTCTCCAGACCAGTTACTCATTGTCCGAGGTTGATATTGTTGCTTTTCTTTTCAACAATTTTCCCTTCTTTCCGCGTCTAACTGTCTTATTCTTAATGCAGGTGCAATGGCTGGGCCTTCTTCTCGTTCCGACTTAATGGCTGAGGCAGCGGCCAAGAAGAGGGCCCAGAGGGAAAGGAGAATGGCTGCTCTTGGTTCTGGGGGAGCTTCTACTTCAGCTCTGCCCCCAGCTCCAACTGTTGCTCCTGCTGAGCCTGAGCCAGCAGAGCCTGAATCAGGTAACTTTTTCCCTCAGCTGCAAAAATTTTCTAAGTATTGAAACTTGTTTTGGGTTTTGACTTGTTTAGTTTCTTTGCAGCTCTGCCCATTGAGATCATGGACGATGAGCCTGAGGCCGAGATTCAGCCTTAGGCTTCTGCTGATCCAGAGATTCCAGCAGAGGCTAATGAAGGCTCCAGCCCTCGCCCCAGGAAGAGGCAAAGGGGTGAAGGTTCCAGCAGCCGAGATCCGGGGCCATCTCAGCCCTCGGAGATGATCGTTGCTGAGCCGGCTGAGGAAAACCTGCCTCAGCCGGGTGAAGCTCATGACCCAATTCTTATTGGGTTTTCAGAAGGGGATTCAGCTCTGGATGCCAGCATAGCCCGAAAGCTGGACAAAGTGGCAGTTCTGCCCTTGGACCATCAAAAGTTTAGGGCGACTGTCTGGGATGAGCTGACAAATGCCTTCCAGTCAAACATCGCTTTGGTAAGCATAATTTTCTTTGAGTGCCTTGTTTACTTTTTATCACTTAACTCTTTCTAACTCTGCTTCCTTTGTAGGTCCGAGCCCAGGAGTTAGAAATTCTGACTCGCAGAGAGTTTCTTGGGGAACTTGAGACTAAAAATAAACAACTTGAAGAAGCTGAGCTAAAGAGAGCTGAGTTGGCCCAAGAAAACACTAATCTGCAAGCTGACATCTCCCAATTCCGGCGGAGGGCTGAAGATGCTGAAGTGATGCTGGCCACCTCCAACTCCAAAGTGGATGAGTTGGAAAACAAGGTGGCAGATCTAGTACTGACCTCCACTCAGTCTCTAAATGAGAATGAGTCTCTGAAGAAGCAATTGGCTGAGCTGACGCAGAAGAGTAAAGATGGTGAAGAGCAGATTGGCTTACTGCGCCATCAACTGACTGAAGCTGAGATCAAAACACTTGTGGACTTCAAAAAGTCCAAGTTTTTCGAAGAAAATATGATCCTTCTTCAGAGCTCAGCCATGGAGGTCGGCCGAAGAGAAGCCATTGATGTCTGCTCAACTGTTTATCCAGAGTTGAATAAAGGGGATCCTCGCCTTGCTGCATTGTACAATCCTAATGCTTCCCAAGAGTTTGAAGAGCAATTCCAAAAGTTTGTAGATGGAGCAGACTTGAGGGAAGAAGACGATTAGGTTTAGGATTCTCTTTGTAATCTTTAGCTGAGCCGACATCAAATTGTACTCTGAACTCAAATTCTTCATTAATGAAAGACTATCTTTTGAAGTTCACTTTTTCTTCTTTTCTGCTTTCAGCATTTTCATTAAGTTTATTCTTCAAACTTATTGTTGCCGAGTTTCCATGTCGGTCTTGTCTGACTTGATCAACTTCATTGAAAATAAACTAAGTCCCCAAGTCATTAAATAAACCTATTATTTGGCTGAGTTGTTCTTCAAACTTATTGTTGCCGAGCTCTCGTGTGGGCCTTAATAAACCTGATCAGTTTTAATAAAATAGGTCAACAGACTAATATAAAATAAACCTGTCACCTTGCCGAGCTTAGCCAAGAATCGAATAAGAGAATCTTGTACTGCCTTGGCCGAGATCCAATCTGGATGATACTTAGTAATAATCTAAGTTTTTTACCAAGCATATTCGGAGTACGTTTGCCGAGGTGAAATATAGGGGGATCTGCCCCCAGAGGATGTCCTGTTTAACCTTCTCAGACTTGCCGAGATTGTGTTGGTTCATCCTTTAGCGGGCTCCTGCCTCGTACTGGTCGAGGTCTTGCTTCACCCTTTGGCGGATTCTTGCCTCGGGCTTACCGAGGTCTTGTTTTACCCTATAGCGGGCTCTTGCCTCGGGCGTACCGAGGTCTTGTTTTACCATATAGCGGGCTCTTGCTTCGGGCGTACCGAGGTCTTGTTTCACCCTATAGCGGGCTCTTGCCTCGGGCTGACCGAGGTCTTGTTTTACCCTATAGCGGCCTCTTGTCTCGGGCGTACCGAGGTCTTGTATAAGGAAACTTCTCAGTTCCGCAGAGTTGTCCATAGTTTCATTGCGAGTTATGAATAGGCGCAAACTTTTTTCTCTAGATAAGTCTTGTGCACCTAATGGTGGCTAACTTTATTGAGTGCTGAATTGACTTATTACAAGGCCGAACTGAGAGGCTTCAGTTGTATGGAAGAGGAAAATAAATCCCCATTTAAAACTCAGACTCACTGTCAAATCAGACTGGTTCGCCCAGACATTTACAATCTTTGCCCATCTGAATCCGAATCTTCTTCTTTTGGGGCCCGAGGTTGCTGCTCAAGTCGGCATCCACCTTCCCAGGGATTGTCTAAATCGAGCCTTTTATGCAGTCTTGACCTCGGATTATAGAATTGCTGCAGGTGACCGAGCTCAATCAGACGCACTATCTCCTGGCCGAGTTGCCTACAATCTTCCGTATCATGCCCAATATCATGGTGATACAGGCAGTAGAGTTGTTGGTTCCTCTTACGGAGTGGCCCTGCAAGGGGCTGAGGTTCTCTTGCCAGATCCCTCTTCCTCATGTAAGAAAGGATATGGGCCTTTGAAGCCAACAAAGAATTCCTTTCTCTGCCTCGGCCCCCTAGCTGAACCTTGACAGAACATCTTTCTCGCAGCGGGGCCTTGCCTTTACTACGAACTTCTCTCCCATGTTTGAATGGCAGAGATGGGGTTGGAGAGCACTCTAAGCTCTGGTGGTCAGACCTTTGTACTGAACGCCTTGCCTCAGCCATAATCTCGGCCGGACACCCAGAGTGATATCCCGGCCGAGATGGAGAATACTCCAAATCTTGTGAATTTGAGTTGCTGGGATAGGAGCCACTGGTACCTTCTGCAAAGGCATTCCCCTTCATCTCCTCCACCACAGCTTGGAACACCGCCGGGTTTTGAGCCACATAGTGTATGGCTCGCATATGCTCCTCATACGTGAAGGCAATGGGAGTTGAGGACCCTCCCGGCTCCGTAGAGCACTGATCAATTTGTTGCTGGGAAGATCTTTGACTCCTGGACGTCATAGGTTGCTTGGACCCTTGACTATCTTTTTTACTCATCTTTCTCTCGATAGCTTCCAAGGGCAGTTAGGAAAGCAATGGGTCATCGTTAGAGAAGCCTTGAGTAGCTGTTTTCTGGGTTAAGGGACTAAGGGGCCCTCCTTCTAGCGCCAATTTGATGATGTCAGATTTATCACCAAGTAATAGTTAATATGTTGGGGCCACGTCGCCACTTCTCCGTCAATTGTCCTTAATGGGATGTTGGCCGACCTGCACAAAGGAACAAGGTCAGAGGACCTGGGATCTATGGCCTCAGGTAATACCCTCCGACGGTCAAGTCAGTTGATGACATTTATGGAGGGGTTTATATACGGGGGAAAGTTCTAAGTAGAAGGTTTTCTGATAAACCTGAAAGTTTTATCACTGTGAGGAAGATGATTCACTCTTCTCCTTTTTCAGTTGTTACCCCCTTTTCTCTCTCCTGTTTTCTACCTTTTATATGGCTGCTTGGGCCAATGCATGGGCAGAGCTCTGAAATCGTGACAGGCAAGGAAGTCGTAAGGATGACTCTTACCCTTGCATGCTCGCAACGTGGCTCGGTACTGTGCTGAGTAAGTTAGTTTGGGACACCTGGCTAGGAGTTTCACCTGGTAGAATTACCCAGGGTAAACTCCTAGAGCCGAGGCCAATCCTTCCAGAAATACTCAGAAGTGCTCGAGATGACTTAGGATGTGGGGTCAGCTTGCTGAGACGTAAGTGGCCGACTTCAGAGAGCGTGGGTAGGTCTATTATGATGTCTGCCGCTGACGTCACAAGTGTGACCTGAGATCATCGGCTGAAACGGAGCCGAGGCCAAGACACGGCCTTTTGGCCGAGTTACTCTATGGCCGAGATGGGGCTGAGGGCCGAGATGGGGCCTTTAGGCCGAGATGGCACTGCGGCCGTTTGGCCGAGATGAATTGTTCGTCGGTATATGACCTTGCCAAGCTCTGGGCCGACCCGCGGGACTTAACGTTTTTACGTCCATACCTTACCGTTCACTGTTGTTGACTAACGGGTGGTATTTTTTGGTTCATCAGGTTGCATGCGAGTCCAACCCGAAAAGAGTTATTCGGGCTTGATTTGCTTATGGCTCGAGTGGAGTTAGTACAAAAGGATGTTGAAGAAGTAATTCATGTCAGCATTTTTCATGATCTCCGTTATTATATAACGTAGAACTAGCTTCAAGGCTGAAAAGATTATTGCAAGGTTTCAAATCGGAAGGCATATTTCCTTATTTGGATATTCACTATTTTGTCACATAAGCAAAACATGGATTTATCAAAATTACATGATAAGAGATGTGCTGGCAATATCTATATATCTTTTCACCAAAATTACATGAAAACTTCATTACCTTCGATCAAACACCCTAAGCAAACACTTTAAAGGAAATTATTTAAAATGATTTTTATTCTCCTATTCCACACCTTCCAATTAAATACCTCCTTAGTATGACAGGCGTGTAAAATAAATAATAAATATATTAACTCTTGTCCAGAGGTCGAATTTTCTTTTGTACAAAACTCAAGCTTGCTTTCGACCAAAATTGCAGATTTTTTTTTGTCGGTGATGAACTTCTCCGATGAACTTGGATCCGATAGAGAAAAGCACTGAAGAAGTGGATCAATTCCAAAAGAGCGTGAAAAAATACAAACGGCCGGCTGAGGAGACGTCGTTATCCCCCACCCAGCAGCCATGGAAGCAGAGCACTGTATGGGCGGACTTGCTTCGTCATCCACCTGTGGAAACTACATTCGATAACATGACAGTCTATGTAGGAGAGGGTGATGTTGAAACTTGGGCTTACATGAGGTGAGACCCATATCCGCTCAAAACCTTAAGGCAGTGTGTGGTGGAACCTCATCCTCATATAAGTCATGCATTTTTCCTCAAATTAGTCAATGTGGGATTCTTAATACCCGCTCTCACGTGGCAATGTGGCTTGACATACACACGTGCCTTACAACCCGCCCTCAATCACAACCACAAGACAGGCATGAACATCTGGACTTAGGCGAGGGAAAACATTAAGTGGCCAACCATGGGCCAGGCAAGAGGTGAGTCCACATTTTAAACTTGCTCTGATACCATGTTAAAACTTGAGCTTACATGAGGTGAGGCCCATATCCACTCAAAACCTTAAGGCAATGTGTGGTGGAACCTCATCCTCATATAAGTCATGCATTTTTTTCTCAAATTAGTCAATGTGGGATTCTTAATAGGTGAAGATAGTGACCATGAGGAGGAAAGAAGTTATATGTCGGCAGGAAATTCTAAAGACGAGTCCGATGTGCATGTACCTGGCCGGGATTATTTGGACATTTCTCCTGATGAATGCAAAGAACTGTGGAAACCATGGCGACGGGCTCTGATTGTTAAACTCTTGAGACGCACCATCTCCTATCGTTTACTGGAGCAGCGTTTGACAGATTTATGGACCTCAAATGGTAAACTGGATATTATCGATCTAGAGGATGGCTTCTACGTGGTTCGTTTCTACACGAAAGAGGAATATGATGCAGCACTTAAAAAGGACCCATGGATTATCCAAGACCATTACTTAACAGTCTCCAAATTCCGGCCTGGATTTCTTGCTTCAGAATAGCAGCTATCTTCTACCCTTGTATGGGTACGCATCCCGCCATTACCCCTTGAGTATTTCAATGAAAAAGTTCTTATGCGTATTGGTGATCTCCTAGGGACAGCAGTAAAGTTGATGATAGCACAATGAAGGTTTATCGCGGGAAGTACGCACGAGTCTGTGTACAGATTGATCTTGAAAGGCCTTTGACATCAACAATTATCCTTAATGGAATGCTATTTAATTTGGAGTACGAAAGCTTGCACCAAATATGCTTTCTTTGTGGTAAGTATGGCCATTGTCAAGACGAATGTCCAGGTAATAAAGATGCTACTACGGAGGTACAATAGCCTGTTTCAATCTCGTCTAAAATATCTATTTCGACAGACCTATTTGGTCTGTGGATGTTGGCAAAAAGTAATCAAAGGCGACGACAGAAGTTTGTAATGGATAACAAATATGATGGTCTGGACGTGCCTGCTTTTCCTCAAAAGCCATATTCGACACACAAAGGGAAGGACACATTGGAGGTCACAGTGGACAGACAGACGGGCTCCAGATTCAGCCATATTGCGATTGAAGCTAATGATGGTCTCAACGATCAACTGTCTACATCTATGATGACGGCAATACAACGGGTGGTGGATACTGGCCCAGCTGTCACATTTCATGCGTCTACGAAGGAACAAATGAACAAGCCCTCTGGCCGAAAAGCAAAGGGATTGCCGTTGAACGAGAGAAGTAAGGTACGTATTCAAGTTCCACGAGGTGGTCGCAAGGATGATCGTCAGCAACAGATTGTTCATCTAGATAAAAGCAGATCCCTGCCACATCCAGAGCATAGCGAATGGCAAGAAAAGAGGAGTGCCCAGACTCCAGCAACTGACACTGCCAACTGAAAGCTACTCCAACCTCTGCATGACATTACAAACATCACTGAACCCATGAAGATGATCATGCCAGAGGGAGTCAATCACTCTACATGTATATCACCTGACTTATAGTATGAAGTTCCTCCAGATATTGATGATCTCACAAAACAGCATCCCCCGGATGATGCACACCATAGTGGTATGAAAATTGATGATAATGATGCTATGTCTAGTGATGCCTATCAGTTGGATCCAGGTGACCATACACTCTCTGATCGTGATACCGGTCAGGAACACGTTCTATAAATTATTGAGATGAATATTCTGGCCTAGAATTGTCGAGGTGCAGGCTCACCCAATACGATTAATGCGATTATTCGTCTAGTTAATGATCACAGACCAAATATTTTAGTTCTTATGGCAACGAGGGTTCCTAGTTCGCGAGCTCATCACATATTGAAGCGTACCTCTCTCGCAAATATGGTGGCCATTGAAGCTCGGGGATACTCAGGAGGTTTATGGTGCTTCTGGGATTCTACTAGCGTATCCATTTGTATCTTATCCTATACAGCTCAGACGATGACAGTTGACATCCAGAAGAATGGGAAAATTTCTTGGGTTCTCTCTAGTTTATGCGTCCCCTATGCAGGAGATTCGAGAATTGTTTTATGAATATGTTGAAGAGATAGCACATTATATGACGGTTCCGTGGCTTCTGATTGGAGACTTTAATCAAGTCATACGTCAAGAAGACAAACGGGGTGGTCGAGTAGTGGGGGGATACGACGTAGATCGAATGAACCAAATGATTGAGAAATGTATGTTGCAGGAGTTGGAGTTTGAGGGACCGAGGTTTACATGGTCGAATGGACAATCAACCCACCATCTTATTGAGCAACGACTCGATCAGGCATGGTCTAATATCGCATGGCAGCACACTTTTCGTGAGTACAATTTGCGACACATTCCTAAAACGGATTTCGATCATCATCCACTACTTCTCACATTGGAGATAATGATGCACCGTCATAAAGCAAGGCATTCTTTTCGATTTCAAGCAAACTGGATGGAACATTAATTATTTTCCTCATTCATGGAAAAGGCTTGGATTCATTATACTGGAGATTTTATCCGTACCACAACCGAGTTCACAGAAAAAGTCTCATTGTGGAAGAATAATGTTTTCAGCAATGTGGTACAGCGCAGGAAAAGATGTATTGCTCGTCTTGCTGATATTCAACGAACATTATCTATCAGACCTTCAAATTATTTATTGCGGTTGGAAGCTGAATTACGAGAGGAATATATGGACATTTTACGACAGGAATATATTTTCTGGAGGCAGAAGTATAAACAAGAATAGCTTTTTGATGATGAACGTAACGGCCACACATTTCATGCAACTATGGCTCCCAAACGACGGCATAAATATATCAATAGACTTCAAGATGCCACTGGAAAATGGTTGGAAGATCCGCATGATATTCAAGTAACTATTCAGAATCATTATAAAAGTTTATTCATGGCCTCCAGTCCAGATGAAGTGCGAGCACTCGATATCACGTTGCCATCACTCCCGCAATCTGACATATGCATGCTAAATCGCCCCGTATCTGACACCGAAATTGAAAAGGCCATCTTTTGAATGGGTGCATACAAGGCAGCAGACCCGGATGGTTTTCCTCCGATCTTTTATCAAAATAATTGGAGTATCGTTGGTCCCTCTGTAGTTGAGGTTGTGAAGACCGCATTTCAACATGGTCGATTTCTAGCTGAGCTGAATAAAACTCTTATTGTGTTGATACCCAAGATGTCCATCCCAGAGAATGCCTCACATTTCCACCCGATTGCTCTTACAAATGTTGTGATTAAAATAATATCGAAGGTTATCGCAAACCGACTAAAAGGAGTGATTGATAAACTAATTTTGGCTTCTCAATTTGCTTTTGTACCTGGTCGCCAAGCTTCAGATAATAGTATCATAGCCCAAGAGTTAATTCATTCTATGCGGATGAAGCAGGGAAGGAAATGGTACATGGCCCTGAAGATTGATCTTGAAAACGCCTATGATAAGGTACATTAGCCATTCCTTCGTTGTTTGCTATGCATGGCGGGTTTTAGTTCGGAGATGGTTGACTTGATTATGTTTAGCATTTCCTCAACATCTCTATCGATTATTTAGAATGGTCAGCATTTGGAACCATTCCAACCACAAAGAGGAATTCGTCAGGGTGATCCTTTAGCTCCATATCTATTCCTACTTTGCATGGAGGTACTGAGTCAGATGATCTCTCGAGCAGTTACAGAGGGTGAGTGGGTACTAATGCGGACATTCTGTAATGGTCCCAAAATTTCACATCTTTTCTTTTACGACGACCTGTTATTATTTGGATCAGCTAACATTCGGACTGCAGAGAAGATAAAGAAGATTTTGTGGGATTTTTGTGACATGTCGGGGCAAAGCATAAGTTTATCAAAATCGCAGGTACTTGTGTCGAAGAATATCTTAGGGCGCTTTCATCCAGCTATTTTCAACATGCATGACATCCGCTGTACTACAGGCTTCGGGGCATATCTTGGTTTGCCATTGATACACGTGCGTGCAGGGAAGCGAACACACGGATTCATTGTAGATAAGGTAAGAGCAAAGTTAAGTGCATGGCGATCTAAAACATTGTCATTTGCGGCCAGAAGTATTCTAGTACAAAGTGTAATATCGTTAATGCTCTCGTATGCCATGCAAACTGTTAGGACACCATTGGGATTGATTGATGAAATCGAAAAAATATCGAGAAAATTTCTCTGGGGAAAGATGGATGGGAATAGACGTCTACATTGGTGTCCATGGCATGTGATATGTCAACCGAAGAGTACTGGCGATTTGGGCATCAAGAGACTCCGGGATATGAATATCTATGTTGACAACGTTGGGTTGGCAGTTACTAACGAGGCCAGATAGATTATGGGTTAAGGTTTTGTACTATAAATATGGCGATATTCTACAAGCTCACACGTCCAAAACTTCTTCAGCGTTATGGCGTCATATTCGGAGTACAGTTCCTATACTCCGAGTTGGGATAGAATCGGCCAATACACATGACGACGACACCAGAAATGTTTTCCAATGGAGAGGAGCGGCATTCGGAAAATTTTCTGTAGCAAATGCATATACATCTTTAATATCTGGAGATTTATTGTCACCCACAGGTTGGAGATCTATATGGACCATGAAAGGACCTACCAGGCTTAATTTATTTTTGTGGCAGGTTTGTCAGGATGGACTCTCTACATTGTACCACCTTTGGAGGAGGCAACTAGCGGCTGACACTGTATGTCCGATTTGTGGCCATTCGGTTGAGGATACTATGCATGCACTTCGGGATTGTTCATGAGCAAAGAAGGTATGGAGGACTCTAGTTCACGTGGATGATATGGCACGGTTTCAGCTCTCAGTATCCCCACGGGAGTGGGTCTTCATGAACCTGCAAGCTTCATGTCATACACCCTCCACTAGTTTTCACTGGCGATACGTCTTTCGGGAGGGAGTATGTAGTATATGGCATTGGAGGAACCAGTTGGCACATGGAAACATAATGCAAATGCCAGACCCGTCTTTCATACATCGTGATATACTAGACCGTGTTCGTTTGTTAGCTATGTACATACCTCTATCTTAGATTCGGTAGTGGATACATGATGTTGCTTTTGTCGATGTAAACTGCTTGTATTTTGATGACATTTTTTTTAAAAATAAAGATCCTTTTTTTTCTGAAAATTGCAGATTTTTTGTTGGAGGAAAAAGTCAAATCTTTAATCGGGAGGAGATTGCATATTTTCTTGAAGTTTTAGGAGGACTTCGGTTCGTGGGTAAAAAAGGCAATAATTAAAGAACTTCCAAGATCTAGGCAATCTCTTTGATCACACAATTGTTATCACTATAAGTCAAAACTTTTGGTATAACATAAGGCACACAACCCTTCTCAATAAAATGTTACATATGCACATGATATTTTTCAGATCTTCAATAATATTAGTACTCACATCAATCGTCACTAATATTTGTACTCACTTTCCATTTTTATTGGACTCTTTCTTGACTTTAGAATATGATGGAATAAAGCAAAATGACTCACAAAATTGGTTACGGTTCTTATATTGTGAATTAGCAATTGATCGACACATCTTGACGTAATTTTCATTATTAAGTAATCGGGAAACAACATCTGTATATTTATAGTACATGAGTATGGTTACGTACATCTGACCCCGTTATATCCCGCCATAAGCGAAAGCATCAAAGACAATAGAGTAGTGTTGTTGTTGTAATATTTGTACTCAAATTAATCTTCACTAATATTTGTACTCAAATTGATCCCATATATCTATTTACCCAAAAAAGATTTACTAACAAATTTTGTTGCTGCGTGCGGATTATATGACTTATAAGTTGTATACTTGTTTCTTTACCCTTACGACTATACAGTTATTTGGGATACAGAATCTTTGTCCTCATAATTGTATCTCACACGCTAATAATCTCATCCGACCAAATACAATTAAAGTGGATTAATTAAGACATAAAACTGTGTGCCCATGCGGTTTTGATGTACAGCTTAAATCTTATAAATCTACGTCTTAAAAATATTGTCATAGTTGATTTAACATGAAATTTAAATAACATTATTCAAAATAGTGGTTGTTGATATATTTTATGGCAATGTTACCTCTAAACTTATCCTCAAAGCTTTATTTTATCTCTCGTGCAGTAATTGCAACTATAGTTACAAGGAATTATGAGAGCATTAGCTATTAACAGATTTTATTTTTTATTTTGTAAATGACAATACTTTTAGTCCTTAAACAGAGTAAATTCTTTCTTCTTTTCGTTTTCTTTTTACGTGGGAAAACTGGAAGAGATCGTGAGACGTGACAAGTGACAACTGAATATTGTCATCTTCCAAATAAACTTTACGAAAAATCACTCTAAAAGTTGTCTTAATCGCCCCCTTTTCTTTTTCCCCTCTTTTAAGGCACAGGGAAAATATTTTCATTTCCAATGTAATGAAGAATACACCCTTCTTTGATTTTAGAATACAATGAAATAAAGTAAAATAACTCATTAATTTGCTGCACTCTTGATATTATGAAGTACCAATTGATCGACACAGCTTGACGGAATTTTCATTATTGGTCATCGGAAAACAAACTCTGTGTGTTTTTAACACGTGGATATAATTGCGTACATCCGATCTCCATACTTCGCTATAGGTGAGAGTCTCTAAAAAAATATGGTAATGTTGTTGTAAGACATAGGGAAAAATAAAATCCGAAACTACACAATGGCATATCTCAACATGAATTCTTACAATCGACTTGGTTATGGATCATAAAACTATATTTTATCAGAGAATCATGTTATTCTTGGAGTAACTAGTAATTTTCTAAAATAAAATCATATAACAGAAAATATCAAACAAAGAATGTAGTAATTGATGATTACAAATTTTTACAGATATGGTTTATGCTATGTTTAATTAATTAATGAATCACGAGTATGATTTGTCGTAAATAGGACCCACAAGATTTGAAATTGAAGAATACTTGTGACGTGATTTAAAAAATATTTAGTGAAAGAGACAACAATAATAAGAAGAGGAAACGATCAAAAAGAGGCAGAGCTCAGCTGGTTCTCCCAAAAGACAAGATAGTAGTGCCTGAAGGAATTAATATTTTATTTTTATTTTTTTTTGTTGCCGAAGAAACAGAAGACAAATAAAAAATAATCTCGACGAATTATTCTTTTATAATCGACACTTCTCAAGTTTAGAAAAATGAAAAATCTCTATCAACATTTCATTTAGGATTAAGAAAAAAGATATAAAGCCGTAAGAGAAAATAAAATGAGACATAAACCCTCATAAAAGATACATGGGTTGGCATGTAAACTTATTTTTTGTATAACTGTTATATTCTAAATTTACACAATTTTTAACTAAATTTATTTAAACCTAAAATGATGATGACAAAGTCAATGACTCAACGTTACCAGTAGCGTTTTCCTGAACTTTGGTCTATCAGAAAACGTAGAATTAGTTTCAAAAACTAAAAAGGATTATTGAAAGGTTCGAAATGACATATATCGGTATCTTGTTTCAGAAGTCCCCAGGATAATATCCGGATTAAAATTTGCTCCAAAAGTTAATAGTTCGAATTTAGGGATACTTACAGTATGTATATTCCACTGCTGCTGCTGAGCTTGTGATTTGTGTTTTTCACAATGTTTTTTGGAACTGAGACGGTTGTTCTAGAAGCTAAACATAGATATATTTGTTAATAATTGTGCACGTGTTTTGTATGTATAATTTACAGAATTAAGTAGAGGAGTAATTGTAGGGATTGTAGGGAGTGATTGAAGGGATTGAATTACATAAATTGATTCTTACCTTTTGTAGAAGATAGGACTCATGTATAAAGGAAGGAAGAAATTGTATCATACGACATGAATGAAAATACCCATTCTACAAAAATTTACTCTTGTTTTCTTAACATGGTATCAGAGCTAGGGTTTGTCCTACTCTTAACCGTCTGAAAAAAAAAGGAAGACTTGCTGTTGTTTTGAGTGGAGGCTCAGAACATCTTCATCATCGCCATCCAAGTATCCGTACCATACCTCTGTATTACCTTACCCTTCTCAGCCGTATTTGGCTGTAAACCAAACCAAGTGCAGTATTGCTGATACCAGTCCATACCTGCCATCACAAAATAAACATGTCAAACCCAGAAATGAGTGAGCCAAAAACACCTAGTCTCACTGAACTAGCGGTTCAAGTTGCCAGTATTTTACAGAACATCCCACCTAAACCGTCCACAAACGCATCTTCCATCCATATTACCACAGAAAACCTTACCATCTCTGTAAAATTAAACGGCCATAACTACGCTGTCTGGGCACCCTTGGTGCTGCGGGCAATAATAGGGAGGGGGAGGAGACATCACCTCACGGGTGTTCCTCCTCCACCAACCCAGTCAGATCCAGAGTTCCCAGAATGGGAACAAGCAGATAACTCAGTCTTTACATGGATTATCCAGACAATTGAGTCATCATTAGTGGTTAATGTGACTCGGTATCCCACTGCCAAAGCCTTGTGGGATGGCTTGGCGTTAACTTACGGCGCTGGCACTGATTCCCTCAGAGTTTTTGATCTTCACAGGAGGGCCAGCCAAATCCGACAAGGGGGAGGAAGTATAGAGTCCTGCTGGAATAAACTGCAGGACTTGTGGACAGCAATCGATGCTCAAGAACCAAATTCGATGACTTGCGCCACAGACATTAATACGTACAACAAAAAAATGGAAGCACTCAGACTATATCAATTCCTAACAACAATAAATGAAAAATTTACTGCAGAAAAAAATGACTTGCTCAAACGAGATCTGTTACCAACTCTAGAAACTGCGTATAGGGAAATACGCAGAGCTGAGAACAGGACAGTGGTGTTACAAGGAAGCCTCCCCTCAGAAGATGCTTCCTCACTGGGGATAGGGCAAGGCCTGGCAACTAATTCAATAGTCACCAAAGGCAGAGAATCTGGACAGGGACGAGGACGGGGCAGAGGAGGTCAGTCATGTTCCAGCACCTCACGGCGCGTAGAGGAGAAAGACAACCTTCACTGCAGCTATTGCGGCCAAAAGCGGCACACAAAGGAGAATTGCTTCCAACTCATTGGTTACCCCGAATGGTATGAAGGAAAAAGGCAAACAAATGAGGGTAGCAAGACAAAAGGGGCGGCGGCCATGGCCAAAGGGGAAAACGCAGACGCAGAGGAGATGAAGACTCAAGAAGGATCTGGAACCGCCGAAGGAAGTAAGTGGGTTGAGGGTTTTACCCTCAACCCTTATAATGGTGTATTAGACCAATTTGCCCCTACTAATATTGTTGTTCAATCCCTGCAGGTTTCTCATACAACAGATTGTGTCCCTCCATTTTTTAAAAATGACAACTGGACCCCGCCAGTTCTTACTCATATACCAACTGGTCCACAAACTTCCGCCAAATCTATTTTGACCCCCTCAGCTTCCATAAAAACTCAAAATAGCCCTGGTCTTTCTCCTAATCCCACCATAGCCTCAGCATTTACCACTTCAACCACATATCCAACCCATAATAACTCTACATGGATTCTAGATAGCGGAGCCACTGATACAATGACCAATGACCCTAAAGATTTCCAGCATTGGATAGATCCTATTAAAACACACATTGAAACAGCCAATGACTCACTTATTCCTGTCACCGGAGGTGGCACCATACTGGTTAACCCTGATTTACGTTTACGCAATTGTCTATATGTTCCGAGTCTTTTCTCTAAACTTTTGTCCATTAGCCAAATTACCCGAGAATTATATTGTGTTGTTCTGATGTATCCCACGTTCTGTCTCCTGCAGGATATTCGCTCGAGGAAGATCATTGGGCGTGTCATTGAGAAGGATGGGCTATACTTTGTCACGGATATGGTGCAACAGGGACAGTCCAATCTTGCCACCGGGACCACTGAACAACGACTCTGGTTATGGCACCGTCGTCTAGGTCATCTTTCATTAAGTTATATGAAAATGTTATTTCCTTCTTTGACTAAGTCTAGGCTTACTTTTACTTGCGACTCTTGTTTGCGTGCGAAACATCATCGTTCCACGTATAAGCTCAATAATACCAGAACACAAACCTTATTTTCTCTGATTCACTCTGATGTATGGGGTCCATCACCATATGCTACTGACATTGGGTATCGGTACTTTGTTACCTTTGTTGACAATTATTCACGAATGACTTGGGTTTATTTTCTCAAAAATAAGTCTGATGTTTATTCTCGCTTTACTGAATTTTAGCATATGATTGCTACACAATTTCAAATCCATATTAAGATCCTTCGATCTGATAATGGTGGAGAATATCTCAATCTTGGCCTCGCAGATTTTTTCAGGGAACATGGACTCTTACATCAAACATCATGCCCACACACACCAGAACAAAATGGTGTAGCCGAGAGAAAAAATCGGATCTTACTCGAAATGACTCGTGCTATGATGATAGAATCCCATGTTCCAAAATCATTCTGGCCTGAAGCTCTCGCTACGTCAGTATATCTACTTAATCGTCTTCCCACTAAAATTCTCTCACATCACACTCCGTTATCTGTACTTGCCACACATACAGAGGTACCATCTATTCTCACTCTTTCGCCAAAAGTTTTCGGATGCACTGTATTCGTTCACATTCCGTCCACTCAGCGCACCAAATTAGATGCTTGCACGGATAAATGTGTATTTTTCGGTTACGCTATGTCACAAAAGGGATATCGGTGTTATAATCCTCGTACTCGTCGGGTTCATGTGACCATGGACTGCACATTCCTTGAACACGAATATTTCTATTCCGCCTAGTCTTGGTCTCAGGGGGAGATAACAGATGAAGGAGAAACCTACGACTGGCTTCATAATCCGAGTCAGTTGGAGGAGGTTCCACCACGGCAAGTAGGTGGCGCCGACTGTGTTTTTCCCGTCCAAGATATAGCCCTTCCTCCCGAGCCGCCTATTGACTCATCTCAGGCGAATACTCTGCAGGATCAGGTAATATCCGAAAGCCCAATACCTTCTGATAACAGTACTGTTTTACCTAATCCTCCCAGCTCGCATCCTGTTGTATGTGAAACTGATCAGGGACAGGAAGATGCTCCAGCTGATAAGGGCAGAATACTCCCTCCGAGGCAGAACAGAGGAAAGCCTCCGATACGGTATTCCCCAAGTAAAGTATCCGTAGGAGCAAAATATCCAGTCAGGTGTGCAAAAGGGTTTCTGGCCTCAATGCATGATGTTGAGATTCCCAGGACAGTCGAAGAGGCGTTAAGTCAACACGAGTGGCATGAGGCAATGAAAGAAGAAATCAAAGCACTGTACAAGAATAACACCTGGGAGAAGGTCCAGTTACCAGAAGGAAAACATCCAGTTGGATGTAGGTGGGTGTATACTGTCAAGCATAAGGCCGACAGCAGTATTGAAAGGTACAAGGCAAGGTTAGTTGCTCGAGGTTATACTCAGACCTATGGTATTGATTATTCTGAGACTTTCTCGCCAGTGGCCAAACTAGACACGATTAGAGTTTTGTTTTCAATAGCAGTAACTAAATCATGGCCTTTACATCAGTATGATGTTAAAAATGCTTTTCTTCATGGTGAACTAAAAGAAGAAGTATATATGAGTGCACCTCCAGGTTTTTCAGAAGGATTCGCAACAAATGAAGTATGCCGATTGAAGCGGTCATTATATGGGCTCAAGCAGTCGCCAAGGGTGTGGTTTGGAAGGTTCACCACATTCATGAGGCGACAAGGCTACAAACAGAGTAATGCGGATCATACGCTGTTCATAAAGAAAAAGGGACTGCAGGTAACATGCTTGATAATCTATGTAGACGATATGATCATAACAGGTGATGACACAGAAGAGATGAACGAATTAAAACAGCAGTTGTTCTCAGAATTCGAAATGAAGGATCTGGGAGACTTAAGATACTTCTTGGGAATTGAGGTACAGCGTTCAATAGAGGGAATCTTCATATCTCAACAGAAATATATACTGGATCTTCTCGCGGAAGTAGGCATGGTTAACTGTAAACCAGCTGGAGCACCTATGCTAGTAAATCATAGACTGGATGTTGAAGAAGGGAAACCTATAGCAGATCAAGGAACATACCAGAGATTAGTTGGAAAGCTAATCTATCTAGCCCACACCCGACCAGATATTGCTTTTGCAGTTGGCAGAGTAAGTCAGTTTATGCACAACCCTCAGGAACATCATATGGAGGCAGTGATGAGGATAATTCGGTACTTAAAGGGGACAGCTGGGCGTGGAATTTGGTTCAAAAATCACGGCCATCTAGACATTCAGGTTTTCACTGACGCAGATTGGGCAGGAAATGTCACTGATCGTCGTTCTACTTCAGGGTATTTTGCACTTGTTGGGGGAAATTTGGTAACATGGAAGAGTAAAAAACAAAAAGTAGTTGCTTTGTCAAGTGCGGAAGCTGAGTTTCGCGGAATTGCCAAGGGAGTTATGGAGATCTTATGGTTAAAGAAGTTATTAGGAGATTTGGGTCTTTCCATTACACTTCCGACTAAGTTAATGTGTGATAATAAGGCGTCCATTAACATTTCGGAAAATCCTGTGCAACATGATCGGACGAAACATATTGAGGTTGATCGGCATTTTATTAAGGAAAAAATTGAAGACAGAATCATTGAGCTACCGTTTGTACCATCAGAAGATCAGCTTGCAGATATACTGACCAAGGCGGTTACAGGGAGGGCGTTCGACGAGACATTGTTCAAGTTGGGCATTGAAGATTACACTGCTCAACTTGAGGGGGAGTGTTAATAATTGTGCACGTGTTTTGTATGTACAATTTACAGAATTAAGTAGAGGAGTAATTGTAGGGATTGTAGGGAGTGATTGAAGGGATTGAATTACAGAAATTGATTCTTACCTTTTGTAGAAGATAGGACTCATGTATAAAGGAAGGAAGAAATTGTATCATACGACATGAATGAAAATACCCATTCTACAAAAATTTACTCTTGTTTTCTTAACAATATTCAGGGAAAACAATACTAACCGCATTAAATTATTTACGTCAAAATATTTTTATACATGATTTTTTTATTATTATAACATTTTGATCATTTTACTTTTAACTATTTTGTTTATTTTCTCTAGGGGAAGACGGACTTTGAAGTAACTTGTTATGTTGATGTTTTGTATCTTGAGGTCACGGATTTGAGCTGAAGTAACAACTTCTTACATTTTTAGGGTAAGACTGGACATATCAGATTGCGAAGCGACCCAGTCCCTCTCTAAAACTGAGTTGCGAGAACAACCTCTTGGATAAAAAGTGTAGGGTAAGACTGAATACATCAGATCGCGAAACGATCCAGTTTCTCTCTAGACCTGAGTTGCGAGAACAGCCTCTTGCACAAAAAGTATAAGATAAAGCTGTGTATATCAAATCACAAACCAATTCAGTCTCTCTCCATACTCTCCGCAAACGCGAAGCCTTATTATGTTTGTTTTCTCCGGCAATATAGCTGCCTATAGCTGCACAAAAAGCAGCATCAAATGGCGGCGGAGTGCATCCGGAAGCAAAATACGCATAGTAAAGCTGTCCATTTGAAGTAGAGACAAACACCTAAGCTGTCCTTTTTGGCAGCTAACTAATTTACACACAACAGAAAGGAATATGGAATTGGATATCTTCCAGGAAGGTGAAGTGCTTGGGGTGGAGGCGGTTGGA
This sequence comes from Eustoma russellianum, assembly GCA_036186865.1. Classification (NCBI taxonomy): domain Eukaryota; kingdom Viridiplantae; phylum Streptophyta; class Magnoliopsida; order Gentianales; family Gentianaceae; genus Eustoma; species Eustoma russellianum. The sequence continues at coordinate 840,229 of AP025065.1, forward strand.
GGCAAGGATGGGGAAGGCTGCCGGTAATGACCGAGAAAAGAAGTCACCTTGGAAGATGGAAGAAGATGAGATAGTTGTGATCATTCATTGAAAATACTAAATTATCCTTTTATTCTGGTCATATTGGTGGAGAAAATTGTCAAGTTGACCAAAATGTTACATTTTGTTATAAATTCAACCAATGCAATATAGAAAATAGAGAAGTAGACAAGATTAGAATAAGATTACTATTCAAAATTGTTTCAATATGTAAAGTAATGTCCTATTTATAGGATTTGAGAGGTAAATGATACATTGCATATTGTCATGTCCATTGTGTTCCTCAAGACCTTGGACATCCACAAATTTGATCTCTAGCACAATTTTCATAACACTCCTCTTTGGATGTCCAACTTTTAGAGAATATGCCTCGTTAAAACCTTGCCAAGAAAAACCCAGTAGGATAAAAACTTGGACGAAGGAAAAAAGTATATATTCATAATAATTGGTAAGTGTGATACATTGCCTCGTTAAAACATTGCCAAGAAAAACCCAGTGGGATAAAAACTTGGACGAAGGAAAAAGAGTACAGTGTGTATGTAGTAATCATACTCCCCTTGATTCTGGCAAGAGATCTTTGAGTCACCGCATTCCAATGTTGTAGATCATCTCTCTCTAAATATGGTCATTGGTAGTGCTTTAATGAACGAGTCGGCAACCTTGTGACTTGATTGTAACTGCTATATATAAATTTCGCTATTCTTCTCAAGATCATACGAGTAGACAAATTTTGGTGATGTATGCTTCATTCTTCTTTGATGTATCCATTTTCAACTTGAAAAATACAACTACCATTATCCTCAAACAATGTTGTGGGCGTCTTCCATATGTTGAATTATCGACCTTAACCAAATGTATGCACAACTTGCTTCATGCAATGGCAAAATCTTATAATGATGAAGATATGGTTGTTACTGTCTGTTTCACACAGCTCCATAATATGACCACACCAAAACATATCCATTCTGTTGTCTTTCCTTATGCGAGTCAGATAGATAGCCAGCGCCAGCATAACCCACTAATTATGTTCTACCTTCCTTGAGTAGTATAAACACCCCGATGGTATTCCAAGAAGATAAAAATGTGTTGACATCATTCCAATGTCTTCGTGTTGGTGTTGAGCTATACTTTGCCAATAAATTCACCGACAACGCTATATATAGTATCGAAATTCGCAAGATACTATAAAGCACCAACAATACTAAGATATGGTACTTCAGGACCTAATAATTCTTCGTTATCTTCTGGTGGTCAAGATGAGTCTTTCTTTATATCTAACGATCATACCACGCTATGGCTACTCAAGGCTCGATCTGCAGGCCGAGAGAAAATTTGATCTTCTCAAAGTTATTCATCTCAAACTCTTTCATGCTACAACTAGAGTTTTAAGTAAGCCCTTCAGGAGTTCTAACAAGATTTAGATCATCAACATGTATATCCTTCCAGATTGTTTTAATCCATACAGTGATCTCTATAATTTGATTGAGTATAATTCATTCATCCTTTGATTACATGCTACAGGCAATTTAAATCCTTCTGGGATTTTACATCATCATCTTATAATCCATAGAGTAAGCGGTAACTACATTCATTAACCGCATATCAAGGTTTAAGTGACTGCTAGGCTGACTGAATACTGCATCAATTATCGGGGAATATGTTTCATCATAGTCTAGTTCTTTGTGAAAAACCTATTTATATCCAATATGTTTGATCCCTTTAGGGGTTTGGACTGCAGGTCAAAATAATTTGCGAATATGACTTTCCCTTCGAGGGTTTGGACTACAGGTCCAATTGCTTTGTGACTTTCTAATCATCGTAGTTCTGCTTAGATTGCATCTTTCTATTTTGACCAATGATTTCTGTGTCGACACTTTTCAGTTAACATTGGTTCAGGATCCTGATTCATAATTTTACATGCAATCCCTTAATCAAAACATGATCAATAATGATTATTTGTCTATCCCAATTTTCTTTTGTACTTTAGGTGCATTATTCAAAGAGATCTTTTCAAAGTTGTGTTCACTTGCTTCTTCGAGAGCAGCTTTTCTATTGATTTTCAGATTGATCAGTTCTTATTTCTATAGCGCTTTCAAATTGTGAACATCTAATCTATTATTTAGTGTTCTCTTCTAGAGTACTATTTGTACCCTTCTCTTTCGAGGGTTTTTATCTTTTACACCAACTGGGCATCCACGTTTTAGACTTGTTTTTCGTATACCATTATCATGTCCTTCATAGATATCAAGTCAATTCGGCGTATTTCATCGCTGAAACGTGGGATTTTATTATCATTTTACTTCTTGCTCGTATTGATTTATTTGTTGATCAAGGTGAGATAGTGAAGGAACGTTCCATGTAATTTCACGCCGTTCTTTAGGAAACGGTACTGTCTTTCCCCCTAAACACGGGAAAACTAGCTCACCAAATCAATGCTGATGCATGTATAATTGCATGTCCCCAAGCTCACGTGGGTAAAGTGGACCTTAAAATCAAACGTCTAACAATCAGTTGACAACGTGTAATAAATGACACTGCTGGACCATCTTAAGTGTGCACACTCGCAATTGAATACTAAACATCAATCTTAAGACATACAATAACTAGTAAAAGTATTTGGAGAATGCATTCTCCAAAGTATATAAAATGAGCAAGAAGCTAGGCAAAAGCTATTATTCTCTGCCTGAGAAAACTCACATGAGCGACACACAAAATCACAAGATAATATAATCTGTTTGTTCATGAAAGAGTTTCTAGAAACCTCTGGTTCTTTAAAAATTGCACATGTGAGTGTTGTAAAATTGTACGTATCATTATTCTATCTGGGTGACCAAGTCGATTATGTCATAAATAACTTTGGATTAGCAAACTTCTAGTTCGTCACAATATTACATTCGTCTGGATGTATAGTCACATACTACAATCCAGATGAGAAAATCGGGAGTTTTTCTTGAACAAGCTTCTGGCTTGAATCATTGTCTATAAAAATTTCATATTCCCCTTATTCATGGTTCAATATGAACGCCATTAATATGTATATCTTGGAAACTCAATAGTTTTGGTTTTTTTCGACTTGGTGGGAAATGATGCCACATTAACCAAGATATGTGTATCACCCGTCAATATATTAGTTGCTTTTCTGGAGCCTTCAGTCAATGTTGTGTGTCATTCCACTGTCAACTGGACATATGCCCATATCATTCATCTTGGATGATATGTTAATATCAAAATTAATTTTTGAACATCAACTCAGAAATAGTCAATGGTGTTTCTTCAGGAAACACTACTCATATATTAATCAATGTAATGTTACCAACCTAGGCAAAATGCACTAGTTGTCTCATGCCTTCATCCTGCTGGGATGTTTGGACAACGATAAAGAAAATTCCTTGGTGGCAAGTACGGACCATTGGTCTTGGGCTCAATATGAATAACAAGTCCGTTTAATCGTGCATCATTTTTCATAGCCTTGGCATTTTCTTGAGGCTTTTTCTTGTTTTACCACTTCAGGTGGTATGATGTATAATTTCTATAACGTCCATGACCACGACCACATAGATTATTATAATTACTTCCATTCACTTTCGGGAATAGTGGTGATTCGGTCTGGTGATAGTAGTGGTTTTTCATCGAAAGTTCATTGTATTCTTCAGCAACTAGCATACATGAAATCATATAAGAACACATTTCAAACTTTCTTTCCTGATATTGCTACTGCAGGAGTATATTGGATACGTGGAAAGTTAGAAACGTGTGTATTTATTTTTAACATATACATGTTACAAATCTGATAAAACAAGATAGTCACTCAAAACTACAGGTTGGAGGTAAATGTTATATGCTTCAGGCATAATGATTCATATCTCCCTAACAACATCGTGAAGAAATGGTAATCACAAGGACAACTGTCCCTAACACAGAAAATTCATGGCTGTTAAAGATGATGGAACTTCCTTGCAATAAGCAAAATTAGATGAAAAAAATTCTTAGCCTGTGTGGTATACTTGTATCAAGTACAAAGTGAACCACAAAAAATTTGAGACGCGATGGAGCTCTAATCTGAAGCTCAAAACAATTCTCTTAGATCTGCCACGTATGTGCAAAACTCATATCACTATGCACACATAAGAACTTAAAAAATATCTAACTAATAATATTTTCTTTTATTTAATCAGATAACAAGTAATATATGAAAACTGTTTTATTTTTATCTCTTAAAACACATGAGATAATTAGTTACAAATAAATACTGGAACATAACATAAAATAAGAGTACCATGGAACACCAACCAGCTAAACAACATTTTAGGGAGGAGTTATTATACATAACAAATTTCTTTATACTGCATAACACTCAAAAGTTTTTGTATTTCTTTGCCCCCTAGATAAAGAAGACAGATCACTGATCATAAATATGTGAACGGATGGTAGAAATCATTTTTCAACAAAATTCCAACAGAATGTACCCAGAGACATTCCACTGATGCCTTTGAGCTAAAAGTTTCTGCTTCCTAATTATTGAGCATAGTTTAGAAGCCAAATATACAAAGGGAATAAAAGGAAAAGAAGATACAATGAATATATGGTATTATGATTAAAACAGCACCAAATAAGTATATCAAATACTGTTACCTATTCACACAATAATCTATTGTATTTCGACAATCAACTCGACGCTGGTGTTTCAAGTGCATGTGTCCGAATTATTCATCATACAAATAAATAATATAATGATTTCACATTAATTCGTGCTCTGCAAAAGATTATGCCAAAAGATAGACCGGATAATGTTCAAAAAGAAGGACAGCCAATGCTATCATCTTGTGAATCAGAATTCTCAATAGAACAATCCGTAGTCGAGTTAAGGATAGTCGAGTAAAGGTACACATGCTTTAGGCATGTCGATTATTCATGCTTCGGGCATGTCCAGTATTCATGCTTCAAGCATGACAACTATTTGTGCTTCAGACATATCCGCTATTCATGCTTCAAGAATGTTGACCACTAATGCTTCCGGCATGTCAACTACAAATGCTTCCGGCATGTCATCTATTCATGTTTTGATCATGACAATTATTTATGTGTCGGGCATAACAATTATCCACGTTTTGGTCATGCTAACAAGTCATGCTTCGGGCATGAAAATTATTCATGCTTCGGATATGACTACTATAATCATGCTTCGGGTATGATAACAGTTTATCCATATAGCTGCAAGCCATATATTATTCCTCTACCTTCAAAATAAATCTAGACTTCAGGCTAGATTAGTTCTTTTATAAATATTTCAAATATAAAATAGAAATAGGTAACAATAGAAGAGCAAAAATGAACAAATCATAAATATGAAAAAAATTTTCAGGCAGAAAAATCAGTCTCGTAAATTACCATTTCGTCCAGACCTAGGAGTGTCCAAAACACATCTTCACTGTTCAAAACATACCTTCATGTGTTAGGAGTAATCTGACAAAATTTGATGATGATCCAACGGTGGCTCACTCAGAAAATTCAGTTTTCCCGGAACTGTGCAAGGCTGCCAGCACCTGCAAAAAAAATGTTAGTGACTAAAATGTTTTTCTTAGAAATAGTTTTAGATGGTAGTATTCTTTGCTCTACATCTAATGGGGTAAAAGTTATTCTAAAAAAACGACAAAATACTGTTAGGTCATGACGCGGTTAACGTTAGCACATGGAACTAGCACTTAGTCAACCTCGACATCTTGCTGCCTGTTCAGCCTAACAGTAAATCAAGACTAAAGTACTTGCTTGGCTACATCTGAGCCGAACAGCCTCAGGCCTGCGCAACCATGAGATCTCACCTTGTTGCTCTAAGCTTGGCCATTGAGCTAAGCCATTGAGTTCGGCTAGACCACCTAAGAATATTCCTGCCAGATGCCAGATATGGCAAGACTTTGCAACACCTAGTGTCGTGTGGCAGACATGCAGGTGCTCCTCACAATTGCTGGCATACCACGTGTCACTAGCCCAATAACTAGAACATGCAGTGGCTGTCCTGAACACATAAAAGAAAAAAAAAGAAAAAGGGCAAGTCCAAAAAAAACACAAGACAAGGAGAGAAATTTACCATCCTCTTCTCTGTAAAACAGTGGAAGACTAGGTTTCCACTGAAACCTCATATTATAAAATTCCATTCAATATGCCTATGACTGACTTGAGCGTCAGATGGTTTTTTCCTGGATCATAATTCTCGGGACCTCTAATGGTGATTTTTCTTTGCAGGTCAACGAGGAGATAGTTTCGATTCTCTAACGGAAGGTTAATAGCGTTTTTGTTCTGATCATCTCTGATTCTTGGATGGAGATTCGACTTCATCAATATCAAAAAGGTGCAAATTCCCCCTCCTATTCAAAAAGGTGCAAAATTCATGGCAACCGGTTAATGGCACCTCTGAATGGCGATATGTCTTTCGCGAAGCTTTGTCCACGATTTATGGTCATGTACAGTAACTTTCCCCTCCTATTCAAGTTGTTCGTGATATTAAGAGTCGTTTAGGCTTCCAAGAATTTGTAAAGAGTTAATTGCACCTGGTATCCATTCTTTTCCACAAAGTTTTAAGTAGCATCCAATGTTTCATGAAACACACTTGCCATCCAGACTTATAGGGTTAATAGACACATGGCATCCAGATGACCTGCTGGTCGACCGTTGACCGCTGAAATCGACCTTTGATCGGACTTAACCATACTTTTAACCTGACTTTAACCAAGGTTTAGGATCAATAAAATAATAAATTCAAAAAAATTAAAAGTTTAAGAAAAAATAATTCAAAAATAAAAAAGAAAACCCCCACCCACCCCCCACTCCCGCCATCCACCTCCCTCCCCTACCAATCCACCTTCCTTTCTCCTACCCTCTTCTTTCTCCAACAATGTCAACATAAACCCAAATTCCCTCATTTCTTCCCCACATTAGCAAACCCAAGTCTCCTGATCTCACATCCATCACTCTTTCTACTTATTTTCTCCTTCTTCTTCCTTCACTCTTCCTACTTATCTTCTTCTACTTTTATCTCTGATTATTTTCATGGTCAAATGAACGTCCAACAATGGCAAGGATGTAGGACAATTTACATAGATCTCTCACTCGCAATTGATGTTCAAGAATCCAGCAAAAAAGAAAAAAGAAACACACACACTGTTTTCACCAATTTCGGTAAGACATCAGTAGAATTTTCACCAATTTCGAATCTACCCGACTTGGAGCTCAAGCAACGTTAACTGAAAGCTTTTAATTTTCACTACAATTTTCATCTTTTTAATACAATGAAGAAATAAGCTTCAATTTTCACTTTTCTGAACAGGGAGGATTTCTAAATGGTGATGATGATCCGGAGCGGTGGCTCAAAGGTGTTGAAAGTGTTAGCCGGAAATGCGGTTTTCAGGTCGCCGTCGATTTTTCACTGTAGCAATAGTCGACATTTCCACAAAAATCCTTCAAATCATCCTGTGATATGTCCAACACATCTTCAATTGGAACCCCTCCACTGATCCATGCACTTTCCCTCCACGTCCAAGTTGTCTACTGCTATACGAGACACTTGGGAGAAACAGTCATAATCTTTGGAGGATGTTCTTAACTTTAGTTTTTGCTTATTTAAATTTGTATTTTCCTTCAGCAAAAGGTCTTCCCCTTTCGCTGTTTTTGATGCTGCTGGTTTGCTCAGCATAAAAAGTTGATGCTTCGTTCATAGCAGAAAGCATCACAGAAGAAAGAGAAAGATGGTTGAAAGAAAGTGGAATTAATCATGGTTTGAAAATTCTGGGCGGCAAGTGGAAGAAAAGTGAAAAATAAAAGGAAAATTGCTAAAAACCGCCTATAGTAGGTGATATCCCGGTTGCTGGATGTCAGGTGTCTATTAACCCTATAAGTCTGGATGGCAAGTGTGTTTCATGAAACATTGGATGCTACTTAAAACTTTGTGGAAAAGAATAGATACCAGGTGCAATTAACTCAATTTGTAAATACCTCTTCCAGAGCATTGTTGTAGAGAAGTAGTAGTCTGCTCTTATAACTTCGTTGTAAACTTGCTGAATATTCTGTTGCAATAAAAAGTTCCTTTTGCTCGAAAATAAGGTGCAACGCTTTTCAGCATTGGTATTGATGATAAGGCATACATTTGCAATAACAATTTTTTCAATAAAATTACATGACAAGTTCATTATCTTCAATCAAAGCAACTGACTCTTAAGACTTTAAATTGAGTTTAACCGTAAATGTCATCACATTTTTCTTGTATCAATTAAAGTTTTTAATCTTTATTCCCTTACCATTCACATTCGACGCTATGTTTATAGTAGCGTTGTCGAATCCAAACATAAATGAGACCATAATAACGTTATAGCAAATAGCATCACCGGTCTAAACAAGGTAAGTCTAATAGCATCACCGGTCTAAACAAGGTAAGTCTATAGTAGTGTCATATCGTCGCTCAGTCTAAACACAAGCAAGATCATATGTGCGTCGTAGCGTTGTCGAGTACGAATATGCTAGGCACACAGAAACATCTGAAGTGTTGTTAGATCCGAACATACGGAAGAACATGAAATCTGCTAGAGGGTGTGGTTACAAAAATAATATTAATACCCTAAAATATGACTTCATGCATGTTATTATCATGCTACCCAAGCAGTTCATACCAACTCAATATTTTTACCAAAGGGACGGCCGGGAATATGTCTTTGTAGATTCCATCTCACATAATGCCGAAGGCCGAGGGTCGCTATCCCCGCGTCCCCGATTCCTTAAACCAGTGACAGACCTTGACTAAGGGGTGTTGCCAAATTGGAGGTCCCACATGCTTGATCTCTCTTTTATGGACTAGAAATTTCAAATTATATTATAGTTTTAAAACTAAAAATTTAAAATATAGTACGAACTAAGAACATTCTTTAAATAATTAGAATATAATTGACAGTGTCGTCTAAGGAGACACCGGACGATATTGCTAGTCGCGTCCAGGAATTCACCTATAGGCGCACTGACGGTGTCGTCCAAAATTTTTGTTTATTTTTTAATATAAAATTTAAGAGTGTTTTAGGAAATTGATACAAGTTTTCGTCCTTCCCACCCACATACGCCGCCTCCGGCATCGGCGCCTTCCACCTCCCTACCTTCTCCTTTCCTCCTCCCAGTGTAGCGCCCCGCTCCCGAGTCCTAGCCTCGGGAACAGTGTAACCGCCGTATCTCGTTAAGGAGAATACTAAGCGTCGAATCAATCTCTTACTTGTCAGAAATGACGTAGAAATTTTTTTCGCGGAAACGTAAACCGTAACATATTTTAAACTCCAATAATCGTCATTACATTGCTAAATAAAAATTCTGGGAATAAAAGTAGTAAAGTAGTATGTGGAAAATCCTCAAAGTATAAATAAGAACAAAACAGCTGCAGAGTCCCCTCAAATCCTAGCTGCAGCTCTCAACCATCCCACTCCGCTATGTCCGTCCCGTCCTCAACGAAGATGTGCTCATAGTCCTCATCCGCCTCACCTGGGAAGTAGGGGTGAGTGACAGAAAATCACTCAGTAGATGCCCGCCTCAAACTAATACCAAACGTGCATACCGAAATGATATAGCAACATAGCACATAGATATAAGATAAAACCACATAGCAGATAAATATAAGATAAAACCACATAGCATATAGATATAAGATAACATACATGAGATAAAGTAAATACGGTAAGTAAAGCACTCCATATAAAAATGCGCAAGTACGTGATGCATGCTCAATCAACGTGTCACACGCAACAAGAATCATGTCATGCAATATGCCCCTAGACCTATATGCAATGCATGATCCCGGGATTGACTGGATGCCTGTAGCCCGTACACTACAATCCACCCTTACGGATGCTCGTGGCCCGTACACCACGATCCACCCCAACCGATGCCTGTGGCCCGTACACCACGATCCACCATAACCAATGCCATGGCCCGTACACCATGATCAACCATAACCGAGTATCCATGGCCCGTACACCATGATCCACTCCACTCGAGCGTCTGAGACCCGTATATCTCAACCCACTCTAAATGCAAATGCACGTGCCATGAATGCAACAACAAAGTCGTCTGGGGCCCGTACGCCCATCCTCACCAACTCCGACACTCAACAACAAAGTCGTCTGGGGCCCGTACGCCCATCCTCACCATCTTCGGCACTCAATATTTGGTTTCATAAATTTTACCAACATTGAAAAGTTTTTATTTAGCATCCTCCTTATTTTTCCTTAGCTTGTATTAATTTTCTAGAATTTTCTACTAATTTTTCTTTATTTAATTCCATTTATTACTAATTATTTTTAATTACTTACATTTACCAAAATTCAGAAATTAAGTGGGAATAATTTAATTTTAACCTTTTATATTTTCTGCAATTTATTTAGAATTTTCTGATAAATAAATATATTTTTTTTTGGAATTTTAAACTAATTTTAATTAATTATTTATCATTTATTCATTTCAGAAATTAATTTTCAGATGATTTTTTTTAATTTTTGGTTTGGGCCGGTCCGCTGGCCATCCGGTCCGGTCCGGCAGCCTGGACGGTCCAATAGGTTTTTCTTTTTTTTCTTTCTTTAATTACATTCTATTTCCTTCTAACCTCAATAAAATCTTCGTTTTAACTCTGATTGACCTCAAATCAGTTGCGTTGGACTCGTTATAATGAGAAGCATCTTTTGGAAGTGGACACATCATCACGTGTCCGGACGCGCCGTCAGGGGCCTGAAACCCGTCTATCAGACCCGTTTTTTCGACTTTCAATCCAATCTCAACCTATTCCGGGCTAGATGAACCTATTCTAAGGTCAAAACACACTTTTAAGGAGTCTAATCTTGAAGAAGTTGTACAATTCGGGCTAGATGAACCTATTCTAAGGTCAAAACACACTTTTAAGGAGTCTAATCTTGAGGAAGTTGTACAATTTTGATTCCAATCCAGCCTTTTTTTATCAATTCAAGAACCCATATATAGAAAACAACTTCCACGTATGCAAAGATCATGCCTTTTCAACAAATCCAATCATACCTTTATATAAACAATTTAAATACCACCAAACACATGCAAAATCAATTAACATGCTCTCATTTAAACAATTAAAGGCAACAAAACACATATTATATACATTAGGGCATGCTTGAATCGTATTCCTTTGAGGGGGAAGAGACACCTACCTTAAATTTGTGAATTAAAACGATAACCAAGGAGACGTTGGTGGTGTATGACTAACCCTTCTTTTCCTTCTTTCTTCTTGATCCAAAAATTGAGAGAATTATTATTATTATTATTATTATTATTATTATTATTATTATTATTATTATTATTATTATTATTATTATTATTATTATTATTTTCTTCTGGGGAAGGGGAACGGCTGAGGGGAAAATTTGTGAGAGGGGGAGAGGGTTTGGCGTTAATAAGAGAGAAATGGGGAGAGAAATTAGGGATATATTTGGGGTTAAGATTTTGATTGATTTTGATTTTGATTACTTCCTTTTTTTTATCTTTATCTTTTATCTCTTTTTTATAAAAAAAAAATGCCGGCTGTAACACCCAGCTCGTTCCACCTCCTCCCTTTTTGATTTTCTATATTTTTAATACTTTTATGTATTTTTTAATACAGGCTAATCATTTTCTTAAATAGTTTATGAAAAATTTAAAAAAGAAAAAAATACATACAAACATTTGTTGTCAGGATCTTGAAAAGAAGACGACTCATTATCACTTGCCTTGGCTAATTGATCCAATCATTTTGATGTCATGTTTATGTTATATTAATTGGACTCAGATTCTAATTTTAAATCTTAGAAATCTTAAAAATGAATATGATCACATGGAGGGAAGGTGGACGCTAAAGGGAGGAAGCTAGAGGGGGCTGGAAAGGAGAAAGGAGGCAAGCGACGACGGCACACGTGGCCGGAGAATAAGAAGACTTGTGTTGATTTTCTAAAATCCTTAAAATATTTTTTAAAAAAAAGTTTGAACGGTAGTGGCATTGCCATCCAGATGTGAATTTATAGACGTGACTGACAGTGCCCATCTAGGGTCACCTTAGAGTCATTGCTAATAACGTCCTACTAATTATTTAAAGAATTTCTTAATTCTTAATATATTTTAATTTTTTTAAAGAAAAACTATAATATAATTTTGAAATTTATATCTCCGGGACCCACTTGCCATTTCGTTTTCTTCCAATTCTAAAATCCACCACTCATCTTGCAAGCCTTGTTTACCCGAGATTTGCCCCAATCAAAAGTCTCCATATAACAAGGAACGGGAGAAGGAAAGAAAGATGCCTCCTTTTTATCTGTACCCCCTTTCAATATACTAATTGTCTTCTTCCTTTCTTCTTGCTTAACGGTACGCTTTCTTCTTCTCTTTCGGCTAAGAAGTAATTTCTCAAGGGAATACCCTTTTCTGTTGGGTTTCTTTTGGTTATATTTTTGGTATATTCTGCGTTCTTGATCTTCTGTAAGGTGATAGTTTAAGTGGCTATAGAAGAAAATTCTTGCTTAATTTAGTATATGAGCTTTATTTTTTTTGGTCTCTTTGTGTTGTTGACGTGAAGGAGGTCTTTTGGTTGTACTGGGAATCTTCACATGTAAGTGGGATTGGGTTACTTACTAGGTGGGTTACTTAATTAACGATAAAATTGATTGAATTGAAGTATTTAGGGGTTTTTGCTTGATCGGTTAGTGGCTGTATTTTGATTAAATTTTGTTTATTTGCAGTCAAGAAAATTGTTGTGGAAAGCTGGGTGCTTTGGTTCATCTTTGATTGTTCTTAGACAATGGATTTCATGGATGGAGGAAGCAACAACAGTAACAATGCTAATATGGCATCAAAGCAACGCCTTCGATGGACTAACGAGCTCCATGAGCGATTTGTTGATGCAGTGGCTCAGCTCGGTGGCCCTGATAGTAAGTTACTTGTCCTTTCTTTAGTTTTGCACCACTTCCACTGGCACTATTTAGGTTTGATGATCTTTTGGGGTGAGGTGAAATGATGAATCCAGCTTTTGAAGCTTCATTATCAGTTGGATGTACGCCAAGATTGTTTTTCAATTGTCACACTCTACTAAATTTTGTTTCTGGTCATAATCTATAGTGTATTTATAATTGAATTTTTTGTCCTTTCTTCTGCCAGTAGGGTTAGAAACCTTCCTTGGTCTCCAATGAACTTCTGCTACCAGTTTGATGAGTGAGTGAAGGACAGATAGAAACAAAATAGCTGAAGCAAAGATATTAGGAGGAACTTCTGTGGTTCTACACTTTTACTAAAGGGCAACTGTTCTAAACTCGCTTTTAAGGTCCATAACGTTTGGGTTGTGTATTTCAGGGGCTACTCCAAAGGGTGTCCTTCGAGTGATGGGCGTGCAAGGATTGACAATTTACCATGTGAAAAGTCATTTGCAGGTTTGCATCTCAGTTAATCGCATTTAAGCTACCAATATTCTTAGAGACGTTCATTTTCTCGATTGCTCTTTGATTAACATCATCCCTTAATTGTGTCTTCATAAAGAAATACAGACTTGCAAAGTACCTTCCAGAATCCTCGCCTGACGGTTAGTTTTTTGATCGCTTTCTTGCGCTTTGGTACATTTCTTGGTTAATAGCTTATTAGATCATTCACAGCAAGATGCTCTAATAATATGCCGATCTGGGATTTTTAGTTTTGAAAGATATCTCACTTGCCTATTCATGTAACTGTTCTTTCCAGGAAAGAAAATGGAGAAGAAGGAATCTGACGATATGCTTTCCCATCTGGATGGTTCATCGTAAGTTTTTCTTATCCTTGTTATATCGAGGTTATACTAGTCAATGTACTATTCGTTCTGTTTCTATTCGCGAGCATATTGGACTAGTGAAGGATATGGTTACCAAACATAGTTACTGTTATTATTGTTGATGAAACAAGGAGCAAAATGTTGAATTTGTTATAAACATTTCCTAATCATTAGTTCAAAAGATTCCCTTTTTTTTTGTCAATGTGCTCGTAGTATGTGAAAAATACTTGGTTGAACTCAGTGATCATGTGTGTGACATAAGCTTTTCTGTTTCATGGTTACAGAGGGATGCAAATTACTGAAGCACTAAAGTTGCAGATGGAGGTCCAGAAGCGGCTGCATGAGCAATTAGAGGTATGAAATGATGTCTAATCTCTTATATCAAAAACCATATGGCTCCAGTACTGAAAGCATAGGCGGATCTACACTATGTTTATGTGGGCAAACCAACTTAACATACTATTTTCCTTCATACCCATTATTCGGTCATGAGAAGGTGTATGACTAAGAAGAAGCATAACAGTTGTTTCCATAGTTAAATTTGTGCCATGTTCATGGCACTTGTTGTAGTTAGAATTTCGGTCCTAATTTCTATTTCAAGGTTGGTAAAGGCGCTATGCCCTCTCATAATTAAGCCACTTACACTTTTCCATCTATTCATCTGAATGCAACAGGTCCAGAAACAACTGCAGTTGCGTATAGAAGCCCAAGGGAAGTATTTGAAGAAGATAATCGAGGAACAACAACGCCTCAGTGGAGTTTTTACTGAAGCACCAGTCGAAGGGGTGAATGCTCCTTGTCCAGAATCTGATATCAGAAACGATCCAGGAACTCCTCCCCCACCTTGTGATTCTCCCATGTTGGATAAAGCAGCCATGGGACATATTTCTCTTGATGAATCATTCTCATCTCCTCAGGAGCCTCAAACTCCAGAATCTGGTTGCCCTATGCTTTTGATTGAAGGCACAGATATTGAGAGATCAAACAAAAAGCAACGCGTAAGCTCAGGCACAGCATTCGGTCAGGCAGACATGAGACTTGTGCATCAGATTTCTAGCTTGAGATGAATCAAACTCTGGTCTTTGTTCTACATCTTGATCCTTTACGGGGGCTCATCAAAACGAGGATTCACACTTGACTGAGTAACTGTTAGCTTATGTCGTTGAATATTTCTATTGATCAGAAGTTGCTGCTTAGATTACGGTATTCAGTGTGTAGTGGAAATGCTGTCTGATGCTATGTAATTAATTTAAAGGATCATTTGTTGGTTGCTGAACCATTTGGTCTTGGAATGTCACGGTTGCTTGTGGACTGCATTCTTGGTCAGTGTTTCTGAGCTTTTTCTGCAGTTTATTGGGACTTTGATGCGAGTTGTGAGATTAGGCATGAGATTTGACTGTGTCATTCAAGGATGTCTTGATGCCTTCTCATCAAGAACGTTCTCTAGAAGCTTGAAAATGACCAAAATGTCGCGGGAAGAAGTCTAACGTATTGAAGTCCTGCTGGCAGGTGGACTTTATGTAGTAATGCTGCTAGTGAATATAACACGTGTATGTCAAAAAGTTTTCATGCAACTAGCTTATGGTCAAATGCATGAACCATCAAGTCTTGATATTGCTTAGTGTCATTCATTTTTAAAGAAAAATGTGACGTACCTACTTAGTTGATAGTCGGATGGTTTTTTGTGGACAACTTACTCCTGAAATATTGCAAAATTTGCTCGTTTATGTGGATCGCATATTTGCTCAAAAATTTGCATGAAAGAACTACGGCAGAGTGATTGGTGTAAGGCTGGAGGCCGGGCATTAAAGAAACTGGCAAGGTTGTTGCTTTGTGACCTTGAGATCACGGGTTCGAGTTGCGGAAACAGTCTATTGCGCAAAGTATAGGGTAAAGCTATGTACATCAAACCGCGAAGCGATTCGGCCTCTTCTCGAAGCTTGTGCAAACGCGGAAGCTTAATGCTCCAAGAACGCCATTTATAGGTGTAAGGCTGACATGATTCCCTGCTACCCTTTTGCTCCTGGAACATGGTAAAATTTGCTCGTTTATATGGACAACGTATTTGCTCTCTGCTAAAATTTGCAAGAAAGAACTATGGCAGTGATTGGTGTAACACTGGAGGAGGGACCCTCGAGCAACTAACAAAGTCGCCGCAGTAGGTTCGAGCCGTAGAAACAGCTTCTTGCACAAAGTGTAAGATAAAGCTACGTACATCCAATTGCGAAGCGATACAGCTCCTCTTTGGAGCATGCACAAACGCGGGAGTCTAGTGCGCTAGAAACACGCTTTATTGGTGTCAGGCTGGCATGATTCCCTGCTACCCTTTTGCATTTTGATCTGGTTCGACCAAACCCAATAGAGGCCCATCATGAATCTTTGGTGATTGGGCGATTCTTAGGCTCATTAGAAGAAGAAATTGGAAAGAAATCATATTTGATTCATACACTAACAAATAGAGAATCAACTAACAGTCACACGAGTCTTTAGATTCTGAATAATGTCTGAAGCTTGTGACAACATAATAAAAGTTGCATGAAGGAAAAAAATTAACGTTTTCTACTAGCATTTAGCATTTCAAGTTAGCGAATTATGAAATTTTTTAAGAAACTGAAGAGAGATTTTGTGTGGGTATCATCTCTTATTATCGTTAAGCTAGTGGAGAATATTGTCAAAAATGCACTATTTGTTATGAATATTATGAAATTATGGATGTCCAAATATATTCTTGAGAACAACAAAGTTTATACCAATCCAAATTTATCATAAAGAACAATAAAGGAGGTAACCAATTCAATGTAACTTCATACCCAAAGTCCTATAAATAAGACACTATGTTGGACATGTTTGATACACATTTGAATAGTGAAGAATACATTCTTATTCTCTACTTCTTGTATTTTCTTTTCTTATCTTTCATATTTTCTATATTATGTTACTCGAATTTATAATGCGTTATCACCATAATTTTCCTGCGGTCTAGTGACAAAAATGAGGAATGGGATCCCCTAACCTCCTTTTTCCTTACCCCCCTTGTGACCGCCTGACACGTGGCAGTCAGGGGGTGGTGAGGCTAGATGCGTGTGACCTGCATCTAGCCTCACCACCCCCTGACTGCTACGTGTCGGGCGGTCCTTTGTTACCGCCCATGTGAGACGCCAAGGAATCCTATCCCCAAAAATGATACGTGGGGTTTAGGTTAACACTCCAAGATAAAAGAAAACAGTTCAATCTCCAACAATTTCTCTAGAATCAAAAGAACACTTTATTTCAATTTTTTTTTTTTTTGGGGGGGGGGGGGGGGGTCTTTTCGTTATTCACAATGCCACACCAAATTCGGATCGATTGTGTTTGTTCTTTTTCTTTCTTTTCTTTTTGGTACAATCAGGCATTACAGAAAACGACTCCTCCAGTAAACATGATCTTTTGTTTCATGTGCTCTAGAATCCTTTTTTTTTTAAAAAAAATCTTGGTGGCAAGATTTCGTGGGATTACACGATGCGAATTATTTAGGTACGAATTCCATACACATGCTACACCAACATTATCTTATTGTCTTAAAAGCTCTTGTCTATAACGGTTATACGAAAGTCGGATCTATGCAATCATACTCATGTGTTATAAATAAACAGATGTTGTTTTCCCATGACCTATAACGAAAATTGAGTCAAGTAGCGTCGATCAACGTCTACTCCAACAACCAATTTAGTGAATTTTTTAATTTATTCCATCATTGTATAATTTCATTAAATATGTAATCGAGAAGATCGAAAAGACATACGAGTTTGCTGGACTAAGATCAATTTGCATTAAACTTTATCGGACCAAATAATAAAATCCAAAAAGCTAAACATTTTTAATATCAAGACTATAACAACCATATGTGACTAAGTTTTTGGGCGTTACAATATGTACTAAAAAATGGTACAATAAGATATCCTATATGATCTTGCATTACTCAATAATACTAATATAAAGAGAACCATGGTGCTGTTCAGCATCCATTGGACATGTCAGCAGAAGAAGATTTATATGCTAAAATTTGGACTTCCCAAATATATTAAAATAGAGATGGCAATGATTATTGTATGGAACACACTTATTTGAGGGTTGACTTGAGAATGTCAAGATAAAATCCACATCCAATGGCCTATACGAAAGACACCAGACATCTCACGAAGCTGAATAAACCTAATTGGACCAAAAGACCATACTCTGGTGGCTTTGGGGGGTCTCTTGTTGGAAAAGTACATCAAAGTACCTTACAGTGTGCTCCAAACTTATATAGAATATATATGAGGCTGTTTAGGAGGTTGATGTGATGTGTTGCAATGCTGGAAACTTTCAGTCAGACGTGGATCTCTCACGTCGATCGATCGATGTTAGAGATCCATGTTGATCTGAGGCTGACTGAGGCTGTCTGTCCGACGTCGATCGATCGACGTACCAGCGGACAGAACTTTTCATTTTGGGTTGCAACTTTTGATCCAAAGATCATCTTCCTTCACCTTTGAACGGTAATCAACTGCCATAACTGATAGAAAAACTGCTGAAATGAGTTTCAAACATGATTTTTAACACAATCCAAGGTCTATATATATGAAATCTTGCTATCTTCAAAGATTTACAACTTTCTTGCAAAATCTATAGAATTTTCATCAATCTTTCTTCTACCTTTCTCCTATATCTTTCTCTTCAATATCAAGATCATTCTTCCTCTCCTAAAGCAAAGGAAAAGAAGACAGCCGTTATATCTTGGGAAGCATTATTCTTGTTGTCTACCTTACTCAATCGGTAGAGGCTAAATTGCTTTAAGGACAGAGTCATCTTGAGACTCGTCTCGGCTTTTGTTTGATCATATTCTTGCTTGTTTGCTGCACTTTCCTAACATCTCTATCGTCCTAACCCCTAGGAGTATTATGAAGGATGCAAATCAAGAGTTCAACAGCCTCTTAGATTAGGTGGGGACTTACGCAGTTACCCACACAAGGTATCTCCAGCAAACTAGGCCTTCAACCTAGCAACATTGGAACACCACACTGTGTATGTCTTTGAAATCGAATTCTTGATCTCTTGAAGTAAATCTAAACCCGAGTACCAGATGAGCTATGACCTAGGGCTGATTAGACCTAATTCAACTGCTTATAGTTGTTATTTTAGAAGTAAAAGGTATTATATTAAAAAAAATTTAAGTACAAGGTTTTCTTCATTTTTATATTAGTTGCTTTTTCATCTTATGGTAATGGTTTATTCTATGTATCTAATATTTATTGTAAACCATATATTAGTGGTTCAGCTTATCATGTATTGTATACATCATGTTGGATAAAATCAATCCTGTACCAAGACGCAGTCGTACAATGTGTGCATATGAAACAGCAAAATAAAATAAATCAAACCCGGGGCGAGTCGAGGACTCTGTTCTTAAGACGTATTGCTCCGGTATACTGTGCCTAACCGGTGTGAGCAATCGTCTCCCAGGATACAACGAGTACCTGTTCAGTTGAGCGGCACTGCTGAACTTGAACTACTTCAAACCTTCGAATGTCCTGACTTCTCCCGGACGATATGCAACACTCGGATGCTACGAACTTAGTATGCTATGAAAGCTTGGAAAAATGTTATGAATGAATGCACCCCTTTGCCCTCTTTATATAGGGGAGTCGGTTAGAGAACAAGGTACCGTGACCGTTAGATCAAAACTGCAGTTTGATTTAGGCCGTTAGATTAAAACCTCCTATCTAGATTAGGAAGGTTTAATCTCAGCCTTTAGATTAAAGATTGATTTGCAGGTTTAAACCTGGACCGTTAGACGGAAACCACATTCGGTTAAGCGGTTAAGACAGTTTAAATCTCGGCCGTTAGATCAAAGCTGCCTTCCCTGCCACTGTTAGATCACAACAGATTGATCTTATTTTAAACTGGAGGATAGTGTTTGTTTCAAGTTTGAAACAAAACTGCATAACCGAAGAAATTCTGCACGCTGTCCGACATCGATCGATAACATTGATCGATCGATGTCACATCGATCGATCGATGTGATCGATCGGTGTACTCAGAATCACTTCGAACCCCTTTTGTCCTACTTCGATCGATACATCAATCGATCGAAGTGACATCGATCGATCGAAGTGATCGTTCGATGTAAGACAGAATCGACTGAAGCTCTCTGTCCGACTTCGATCGATGACATCGATCGATCGAAGTGACATCGATCGATCGAAGTCATAGATCTATGTCCGTCAGAAGCTATTTCTGCCACATGGACACATCCAATGTGGTATTCCTCCATAAGGATGACACGTAATCCATCCCCAACGTTTTCCATCTACTTTGAGCATTAATTTCACATTCACCCAATACCATAATTGAGTGATTCCACATCCTAACATTAACTACTCGTTACGTAGATAATTAAGGATTCATTAGTTTTTGATTTCATTATCGGAAACTCATTAAGCTCAAAGTACGTTGCTCAACCAAGTTTAGCAACACTCATTAATGGGTCAAAGCCCAATCTTTAAATCTCCAACGATGGGCCAAACCCAAACCTTTAATTCTCCAACAATCCCCCACATGAATGGAAATTAATGCAAATGCACATGCAGACTCTAAGGAGAAGTCAGACAAGAAAATATTGCATCAAAAGAGGTAGCTTCTGGCTTTGAACCTTTCATAGTGATGTACCATCGGATTCACTCGGCTAAATAGTGACTTGATGTCTTGAACTAGTCAGCCTTTGTTGTGAACCAAGACAACGATACTCACACAATATTTCCTTTAACACCCTTTTGGTTCTCATGGTTGTGTTCGTTTTGGCCATGAACAACCTGGTTTCAGAAAGTGTTTTAGAGAAATCTTGCCTCCTAGACTTTCTCATAGAAGCGGCCCCACTTCACACTTACATAGGTGATTCCTATCAAGAGTATTCTGCCATACTCCACTTGACGCATCAAGATATAGGACATCATTAAAAGCCTTAGCTTACCCTAAAATCTCTGCAGACATCACTTTTATCAGACGGAATGAGTAAGTGCTTACTGAATCTTCATAACTTTGTTGTCCCATTGAACCAAGATTCTGGGATCTCCAGTCAACAAGGTTGGGTTACCGTTACAAAGATCCTTGCATTATGGGCTTCAGTCCCATTCCGTTTGTCAATCTTGACATCTGATCTCTAGGCAAGCCTTTTGTAAGCGGATCCGCAAGATTCTCCATTGATTTTATATAATCTATGGAAATCACGCCATTAAAGATCAACTGCTTAATGGTGTTATGTCTTCGACGTATGTGTCGTGACTTACCATTATAGATGCTGCTTTGAGCACGTCCTATAGCTGACTGACTATCACAGTGTATGCTAATAGGAGCGATCGGCTTAGGCCAACACGGAATATCTTCCAGGAAATTCCGAAGCCACTCAGCCTCTTCCCCAGCTTTGTCCAATGCTATGAACTCAGCTTCCATAGTGGACCGAGCTATACAGGTTTGTTTCGTAGATTTCCACGACACAGCAGCACCACCAACAGTGAACACGTATCCACTGGTGGACTTCGAGTCCTTACTATCCGATATCCAATTTGCATCGCAGTATCCTTCCAACACTACTGGATATCTCGTATAATGTAATCCAAGATACATTGTGTATTTCAGATACCTCATCACTCTGTTAAGAGCTTTCCAATGATTATCACTTGGATTACTGGTAAACCTGCTCAACTTGTTTACTGAACAAGCTAAGTCTGGTCTTGTACAATTTGTTATGTACATCAGACTCCCGATTACCTGAGAATATTTCAACTGGGCAACAGGTTCGCCTCGCTTTTTCCTTAAGTGCACACTTAAGTCGAGCGGGGTCTTTACCGGTTTCACATCATCCATATTGAACCATTTCAGGACTGATTCAATATAGTGTGTTTGTGACAGTATGAGTCCCTCAGTCACCCTAGAAATCTTAATTCCTAGAATAACATTGGCAACTCCCATGTCCTTCATATCGAAGTTCCTCGTCAACATCTTCTTTGTGTTTAAGATTATGTCCCGAGTACTTCCCATGATTAGCATGTCATCTACATAGAGACACACTATCACATAAGCATTCTGTGTGCTCTTAATATAGACACACTTGTCACACTCATTGATCTTGAAACCGTTAGCTAACATAGCTTGATCAAACTTCAAGTGCCACTGTTTGGGCGCTTGCTTAAGTCCATACAAGGATTTAACGAGTCTACAAACTTTAGACTCTTGTCCTGGAACCACACACCCTTCGGTTGTTCCATATAGATTTCTTCATCTAACTCACCATTCAGAAACGCAGTCTTTACATCCATCTGATGGATTTCCAAGTTATAGATTGCAGCAATTGCAACTAGCACCCTTATAGAAGTGATCCTAGTCACTGGTGAGTAGGTGTCAAAAAAGTCAAAGCCTTCCTTTTGTCGATAGCCTTTAGCTACCAACCTGGCTTTATACTTTTCAATAGACCCATCCTCTTTCAGTTTCTTCTTGAAAACCCACTTACAACCAAGTGGTTTACTTCCAGGTGGAAGGTCAACCAACTCCCAAGTGTGATTTTGAAGAATTGAGTCTATTTCACTATTCACTGCTTCTTTCCAGAATGGAGCTTCTGGAGTAGGCATAGCCTCGGAAAAGTTCCTTGGCTCATTTTCTACCATATAGGTTAGAAAATCCGGTCCAAACGAAGTTGGCATTCTGGCACGCTTGCTTTGACGAAGTTCCTCATCTCCTTGAGGAGTCGCCTCACGCATTCGCTTACCAAATCTTGTTTCTTCTTGAATTTTGTCTTTGCTCTGAAAGACATCTTCAAAGAACACTGCATTCCTTGACTCCATGACAACGTTTTCATGTATGTAAGGAATATCCGACTTGTGCACCAAGAACCGATATGCACTACTGTTAGTTGCATAACCGATGAATATGCAATCAACCGTTTTAGGCCCAATTTTCACCTGTCTTGGTCTCGATACAGCAACCTTCGCCAGACACCCCCACACTTTCAAGTATTTGTAACTAGGCTTGTAGCCTTTCCAAAGCTCGAAAGGGGTTACATCCATCTTCTTAGATGGAATTCTGTTTAAAATGACGTTGGCTGAGAGGATTGCTTCCCCCCACAAGTTCTGAGGTAAACCCGAACTTATCAACATAGCATTCATTATCTCTTTTAGAGTACGGTTCTTGTGTTCAGCAATACCATTCGATTGAGGTGAATATGATGCAGTCGTTTGATGAATAATGCCATGTTCTGAACAGAATTCATTAAACGGTGTATCATATTCGCCACTTCTATCACTTCGAATTGTTTTAATTCGTTTGCTAAGTTGATTCTCAACTTCATTTTTATAATCCTTGAAAGCATCAAGGGCCTCATCTTTGCTACTTAGCAAATATACATAACAGTATCGTGTGCAATCGTCGATAAAAGTTACAAAATACTTTTTACCACCTCTCGTTTGTACAAATTTTAAATCACACACATCGGTATGAATTAAATTCAAAGGTTCAGTGTTCCTTTCTATTGAAGGAAATGGCGCCTTTGCCATCTTCGCTTCAACACATATCTGACATTTTTCTTTATTATTAAAGTCCAGTTTGGGCAATAAGTCAAGATTACTCATACGTTGTATTGACTTGTAATTAACATGTCCCAAACGAAAATGCCATAAACAAGAAGACTCAAGCATGTAAGCAGAAGAGGAAGCAATTTTATTAGCCTCTACGGGCAAATCTCTTTTGGGTACAATAGTGATGACATTCAATTTAAACATCCTATTCGACAAGTACCCCTTCCCCAAATACATGCCATTTTTCGAAAGAATAACTTTATTGGACTCTAACACTAGTCTAAAACCATGCATGACTAGAAGAGATCCAGATACTAAATTCTTCCGAATATCAGGGACGTGCAGCACATTCTGCAGAGTCAGATGCTTCCCTGATGTGAGCTTCAGAACAACTTTTCCCTCGCCTTCAATCTTCGAGGAGGCCGAGTTTCCCATGTAAAGTTGTTCATTGTTCCCGGGCTGGTACTCCGTGAACATCTCTCTGCTGGAGCAAACATGTCTAGTGCCGCCAGTATCAAGCCACCACTCATGTACGTTCCCCACAGCATTGCACTCTGAGACCACCGCACAGAGATTCAGATCATCCAATGCATCGACTATGATCGCCTTTGCCTTGGTTTGCTTCTTCTTGGGCTTTCTACATTCATTGCTGACATGCCCCTGAATGCCACAGTTGTAGCATTTCCCGGTGAACTTCTTGGCGATCTGCTTGCCTTTCTTGTTCACCCCGAGCTGGCCTTTCTTTTTCTTGGCCTCTGCAACATGGGCCTTAGCCTGACTAGAGCTAGATTGTGGCGCTCTTTCAGATCTACGATTGTCCTCCTCAATGCGGAGTCAAACAATCAGATCTTCCAATGTCATCTCCTTTCTCTTGTGTTTGAGATAGCTTCTGAATTCCCTCCACGAAAGAGGTAGCTTCTCAATCACTGCTGCCACGACGAAAGATTCACTGAGCAACATGCCCTCCTCTTCCATCTCGGCAACCAACGTTTGAAGTTTCTCAACTTGAGAAACAACAGTGCGAGAATCTGACATTTTGAAATCCAGGAATTTGCCGACAATAAATTTCTTAGTGCCAGCATCTTCTGTACGATATTTCTTTTCCAAAGCCTGCCACAAAAACTTTGCGGTTTTATACGTGCAGTATAAACCATAC
This sequence comes from Eustoma russellianum, assembly GCA_036186865.1. Classification (NCBI taxonomy): domain Eukaryota; kingdom Viridiplantae; phylum Streptophyta; class Magnoliopsida; order Gentianales; family Gentianaceae; genus Eustoma; species Eustoma russellianum. The sequence continues at coordinate 864,815 of AP025065.1, forward strand.
AAGGAGTTGTCCAAACAACTCAGAATATGGCTCAAACAAACATAATTGTTGAAATTCCAAGTTTCAACAAAATGTTGGTTTTGCATATTCTGGATTTGGTCCTCCAGCGGATCCACTATAGGCGGGTCCTCAGTCAGGAAAGTAGCCAACCCCATAGCAGTCAAGAAGAACATCATCTTCTGCTGCCAACGCTTGAAGAAGCTTCCACCGAACTTCTCCGGTTTCTCCACTTGGGCCATTGCAGGACCCTGCGCAGGAGCATGCCTTGGCATCCCAGCAGTTGGTGCCATTGGAGCAGAGCTTTGAATGTCTGCGCCATGAACGGAGCCTAAGCTTGCGTTCTCCATCAGATTACTGTTCAGTTGATCAAAACGAATAGACCAGAACAGAATCAGATTTAAGAAAGGAGTAGAAGTAGACTGCAAAGCAGTACAAAACTGCTTTTGCGCAAATTAAAAAGGTACAGAAATTAATTGAATTGAAATACGTCTTAAGATTGTTGGATACAATCAATCCTGTACCAAGACGCAGTCGTACAATGTGTGCATATGAAACAGCAAAATAAAATAAATCAAACCCGGGGCGAGTCGAGGACTCTGTCCTTAAGACGTATTGCTCCGGTATACTGTGCCAACCGGTGTGAGCAATCGTCTCCCAGGATACAACGGGTACCTGTTCAGTTGAGCGGCACTGCTGAACTTGAACTACTTCAAACCTTCGAATGTCCTGACTTCTCTCGGACGATATGCAACACTCGGATGCTACGAACTTAGTATGCTATGAAAGCTTGGAAAAATGTTATGAATGAATGCACCCCTTTGCCCTCTTTATATAGGGGAGTCAGTTAGAGAACAAGGTACCGTGACCGTTGGATCAAAAATGCAGTTTGATTTAGGCCGTTAGATTAAAACCTCCTATCTAGATTAGGAAGGTTTAATCTCAGCCTTTAGATTAAAGATTGATTTGCAGGTTTAAACCCCGACCGTTAGACGGAAACCACATTCGGTTAAGCGGTTAAGATAGTTTAAATCTCGGCCGTTAGATCAAAGCTGCCTTCCCTGCCACTGTTAGATCACAACAGATTGATCTTATTTTAAACTGGAGGATAGTGTTTGTTTCAAGTTTGAAACAAAACTGCATAACCGAAGAAATTCTGCACGCTGTCCGACATCGATCGATGACATCGATCGATCGATGTCACATCGATCGATCGATGTGATCGATCGATGTACTCAGAATCACTTCGAACCCCTTCTGTCCTACTTCGATCGATACATCAATCGATCGAAGTGACATCGATCGATCGAAGTGATCGTTCGATGTAAGACAGAATCGACTGAAGCTCTCTGTCCGACTTCGATCGATGACATCGATCGATCGAAGTGACATCGATCGATCGAAGTGACATCGATCGATCGAAGTCATAGATCGATGTCCGTCAGAAGCTATTTCTGCCACATGGACACATCCAATGTGGTATTCCTCCATAAGGATGATACGTAATCCATCCCCAACGTTTTCCATCTACTTTGAGCATTAATTTCACATTCATCCAATACCATAATTGAGTGATTCCACATCCTAACATTAACTACTCGTTACGTAGATAATTAAGGATTCATTAGTTTTTGATTTCATTATCGGAAACTCATTAAGCTCAAAGTACGTTGCTCAACCAAGTTTAGCAACACTCATTAATGGGTCAAAGCCCAATCTTTAAATCTCCAACGATGGGCCAAACCCAAACCTTTAATTCTCCAACACATCATACGTTGACATGCATTATATCATATATTGAAAAATATAAATAAAGAATAGGCACTGGACAAAACTTAGAATCTTCCGTTTATAAGGATTATAAGAAATTGTAGTAAACCGTAGCTAAATTGATTAGTGATAGAGACTTCAGCATTACATTTTGGAAATATTTATTTATTTATTTATCCTTTTTTTTTTTGGCAGCAGTGATGCCTTAAGTTTAACTTCCTACTACTATAGTGGTTTTTGGTATGCAAACTGTCGATTCCCGTTTAGGTTTGAGAACTCGTAAACCTTAGCCTAAATCTAATGTTAATGTTTACGTTACGGTTTGGTTCTGATTCTGAGTTCAGTTTATCCTTCTCGTTTAGTTCTGGTCCGGTTTAAAACCAATGCCCATCTCGTACCAAAGATTGCCAAAGCAGCCATAAATGACTCAGTCAAATTCCACCAAAAGCAATGTATGTTTTCCATTACAAAAGGCTCTAATGGCATGTCTCAGTTGGTATTCAAGTTGGGAGTTGCTTCAAGAAGTACATGGTTCAATTCGAGACACACACAGTGTGATTGTTTCATTGCAGTCTGACCAAAAACCCAGTTTGCAGTTGACAACTTGTGCAGGCTTCTTACGTATGACATCCCCAACCTAATAGGCCGTTAAGTTCCTGATTTTCATCTTCTACGATACTCCTTGAAGCTGAGACGATAGGAAACTTTAGGACCATAGTATGAACTTTTGCTATAAGTTTTTCGTTAAAAAAAACCAAATAACATTTCAATGTTTGAATATCAGAAGTATGAAATCAACATGTCAGAATGTAGTCAATATATGCAATTCCAACCACTTTTGCCAAAATAAAAATAATGATCAGCAGTAATTATCTCCAACTCCAACCTAACTGACACCAATAGCAGCAACTGTCCACATTTTCATGTTGCGAGTCCATTGACGAAAGAGATGTTAAAACTGTATATTAGAATGAAAGAATTCTTTTTATTGAAAACCTTTGAGTACAATCAGCATTATTTATAGTAGTTTCCATACTAACAATTACGGTAACTTTCATTTTACACACAATATGATAATATTCTAAGTTAATGACACTTGACAATATTTCTTATTCATGGTATGATTTTATTCTTTCTAACACTCTCCCTCAAGTTGATCAGTCGGCTCGTCGATGCTCAACTTGCCAAGCATTGATTCAAACATCTTCCCCCCAACTGTCTTTACAAATATATCAGCAAGTTGGTCTTCGGATCATACAAACGGTACTTCCAAAATTCCATCATCGAGCTTCTCTTTAATCAAGTGCATATCTACCTCAATGTGTTTTGTGTGGTCATGTTAAACTAGATTTTCGGAAATACTGATTGCTGCTTTGTTATCACACTTCAACATGAATGGAACCTGTACTTCAAAGCCTACCTCTTTTAACAGCTTCTTAAGCCACATGACTTCTACAACTCCTTTGGCGATTCTCCTAAATTCTGCTTCTGCACTTGACAAAGCCACCACCTTCTGTTTCTTGCTTTTTCATGTTACAAGATTTCCTCATACTATTGAGAAATAGCCAGAGGTTGATCTCCTATCACTGGGACTTTCCGACCAATCCACGTCAGTACAGACCTCCACGTCCAAGTGTTGATGCTTTCTAAACCAGATTCTTCTTTCTAGAGTTTTCTTCAAATATCTTATAATCTGCATGACAGCCTCCAAATGATCCTCCTATGGTTTATGCATGAACTGGCTTACAACCCCAACCGCATAGGCAATGTGGGGCCTTGTATGAGAGAGATAGATAAGTTTCCCCACCAACCTCTGATACTGCTCTTTATCCACCAATGGGGCTTCTTCTTTGATTTGTAGTTTCTGATTTGCCACCATCACCGTGTCACTCGACTTACAGTCCAACCTTCCTATTTCAGTCAGGATATCAAGGATATACTTCTTCTGAGATATGAATATACCTTGTGATGATCGATGCACCTCAATTCCGAGGAAGTATTGGAGGTTTCCTAAGTCCTTCATGTCAAATTCAGTAAACAGAATGTTCCTGAGCCATGCCATCTCTTCTTTATCATTGCCTGTAATAACCATGTCATCTATATATATGATAAGATATGTGATCAACTTACCCCTCTGATTTTATCCGTTCTGCTTCATAGCAAGTGCAAATCTTCTGAACTATGCACGGAGGAGATTGTTTCAATCCATACAGGGCTCTCTCTAGTTTGCAAACTTCATTTTTTTGGAACTCATTTGAGAAACATGGTGGTGCTTCCATATAGATCTATTCCTTCAGCTCTCCATGTAGGAAGGTATTTTTTACGTCGAACTGATATAGCGGCCAATATAGAGAATAACATTTGAATCGTATCAATTATCCCTACTGGAGAGAAAGTCTTAGAATAATCAATTCCATATGTTTGTCTATACTCTTTTGCTACTAACCTGGCTTTGTATCGTTCGACTATACCACCTGCTTTGTGTTTGATGGTAAATGCCCATCGACACCCCACCTGTTTTTTCCTCTAGGCAGCACACACTTCTACAAAGTGTTGTTTTTTTTTGTAACGCCTCCATTTCAATCTTCATTGCTTCCTCCATTCTCTTTGTTTGATTGCTTTGTTAACATTTTGCGGAAGATCCTCCGTGCATAGGGATGCAAACAAGGTCTTTCCTTTCTCAAATATTGCCACGTGTACTGGATACCTAGGATTCTGGGGTACTCGATCAGGTGAGTATCTTCGAGGCGGAACACCCCGATTAGTCCTTAGAGGGAGAGTGCACATGTTGCTCATCTGGAGGCTCAGGGGATTCAGTGAATTCATGTAGTGTTGTAGGCGGAACAGATAAATCATTGGGATGTATATCAAAAGAAGACTCATTTATCTTATGTCGAACATCCAAGGAAGGAGGCTCACTGGATGATGGCACCTGGGCAACATAACTATCTACATTGGATTGGACATGCTCGGTGGTGCCACCTACTTGCCATTGTTGGCCAGATTCAGACCATCTGAGGTTATGTAACAAGTCAAAAGGTTCGCTATAAGTCTCCCTCTGGGCCTGAGTACTGTGTGTGAAGTAATATTCAATTTCAAGAAAGATACAGTCAAGAGTAACATGGATCCAGCAGGTAAGTGGATTGTAATAGAGATAACCTTTTTGGTGAGTGGCAAAGCTAACAAAGACACATTTTTCAGCACATAGACCAAGCTTGGTGCGCTTGTGTTTGAGAATATGGATGTATACCGTAAAGCTGAATATTTTTGGTGGAATAGTAATAATAGATGGAATACTGACTTGTATATCAAGTGTTTAGATCGGTGTCTGCTGATTCAGAATTCGTATTGGTAGGAGGTGGCGATAGCCTCGGGCCAGAAATTTTTGGGTACACATGCTTCAATCATCATTGTCCTAGACATTTCAAGCAACATGCGATTTTTCTGTTCGGCAACAATATTTTGTTATGGGATGTTGGCACACGAGGTTTGATGCTCTATGCCACGGGTTTGGAGGAACGTTTATAAATGGTGTGACATGTAATCGCTCTCATTATCTGAACAAAGGATTTAAATCTTTTTATTGAATTGTGTGTCTATCATGCGGAAGAAGTCTATGAATTTGGCTGGGACATCAGATTTATTCTTTACGAAGTAAACCCATTTCATGCGAAAAAATCATCAATAAACAGGATAAAGTAATGGAATCCTGTGGTGTAGGAGATGGTGCCGGCCCCCACACATCTGAATGAACTAGGAAAAAAATAATCAACTCGAGTATTATTAGGGCTAAACGTGCCCTTATGATGTTTGGCAAGGATACAAGTATCACATGAAATATATTTGTCAGACTGAGGAAACAAAGTAGGAAATAAAGTGCGAAGGTAAGCAAAGGAAGGATGACCCAATCGGCGGTGTCATAACCACAACAGTCAATTAACCGTCCCGTGGACAAGCATGGACCTGCCCTATTGACCTACCTCCTAGTACAGGCTATCGCTTTCAGTGCCATGCCAATGACCTCCTCGTATGAAGGTCCTGCACGAGGTAGAAGTTAGGATAAATAAGTACGATGCAGCTAAGTTGTTTAGTAATTTGAGTGAGTCACAATAATTTCGAGGCGAGTGTGAAAACATAGAAATAGTGATTTAATCATAGATTGAGGGAGATTTTAATGGAGCAGTGCTCTGGACTGTAATTAATTCTCCACTAGAAGTTTCAATGTGGATTCTGTGTATAACGGAGGTAGAAATATTTGTAAAATCTTGATGATCAACTGTCATAGTGTCGGTAGCCCCACAATCGAGGATTCACCAGGAATGCTTATTAGGAGGGGACGTAAGGCTGGGTCGGGCATGGTTGCCTTTGGCCGAAGCAGTGGGTAATGAGGAAGTAAGGACAGTTTGGTAAAAAGTTTGAGGAGGAATGTTATTTTAGGAATATATTTGGAGGGACAATCTGATTATTTCTTGGTGGGATGTCATTTTGTTATTAGTCGGGGGTAAAAAAGGAAAGGAACATTTTGGGTTAGGGATTTCAGAGCTTTCCCCTGCCTCCCTTCTGCCGCTGCTTGTTCTTTTTCCTCGTTCTTTGCAGCTGTCACCGCCGTATGTTGCCATCTATTCCTGTAGGCATGCGCTAACGTCTGTTTTGATGCTCACTGCCATTGCTTCTTGGCCTGGTGGCTCTGCTCTCCTATGATCCCCTTGTTTTGCTTCACCCTGTGGGTTTCCTCCCCACCAGTCTGGGTAGCCAACGAGTTCAAAGCATCCTTTCTTGATGTGCTTTCGTTTTCTACAGTAGATGCAGAAAAGCCTTTGTTTGTCTGCTTTCCACCCTCTCGCGATGAAGTTTAGGACGAGCGAGGGGGTTCTGCTCTTCTCCCATCTGTTCTGGCTCGCAGTCCTGTTCCTACCCCCCAATAATGAGTCTATGTACTCTAAGGGGCCTCCTTTCAAAATCACCATCCTGGCTTCTTCTTGCCTGATGGCGGCGTAAGCCACTTCTGATAGTGGCAATGGTTCCTTCTTCAACAGTTCTCTTTTAATAGATTCAAATCTGTCATCTACTGCCATGAGCAGTTGATACATACACTGTTCTTGAATCTTGTTGTTATATATGGAAATATCATTTAGATCCCTCATGGGATTAGGTTCTCGTCGATCTATTTTTATCCAAACACTGTGAAGCCTGTTCCACATGTTTTCTAGTGTATGCCCTCATTGCCTAATCGAGTTAGCCCGTTTGTGCAGATCAAAAACCTGCAATGAATCTGTCCCTGTACCGTAGGTTACTGCAAATCCGCCCCAAAGAGCTTTTGCTATTGGATACTGTGATACGTTGTTTACTAGGTTAGGCTCGATATTCTGGATGAGCCAGGTAAACACACAATGGTCATTAATCTCCCACTATGTGAAGGTTGGGTATGTGGGTGCTGGCGGTGGAGGAGCGCTAGTAAGATGGTGGCTCTAGTCGCGTCCTCCCACTGCCTTTTTCATCAAAGTAGCCCATAATTGATAATTGTCTCCACTCAATTTAATCCGAAGTGAGAGATTATCAAGATTGGTGGCGGGCACTTGAATGTTGAGGCTATTTCAAAGCAGGTTAACCAATTGGATGGCTAACTCATTGTTTTCTGGTTTCAATTCTCCATCTCCTGACATGGTGGTTTGAATGTTTTGCAGGTAAAAGGAACTTATTTTTTTGATATCCGGCTGGAAAAGGTATCTGGAACAATGATGATTAAATCTGAGTTCCAAAACAAATGTTCGATGTCTATTTTGGTGGGATTTTTTTGTGGTCATGGTTCTTGTTTCTGGCTTTTGTTCTGAGATGGGCTGTTGGTTTATTTTTATTTATGGGTAGATTAGAACGAATTGGTTCAATCTAAGAAATGATCTGGACTGTGATGAGCTTGTGTTATAAGTCCTCAAAGATCAAACACGCTGATACCATGTCGATTTAAATGAAAGAATTATTTTCATTGAAAAACTTTGAATATAATCAGCCCCTATCTATAGTAGTTTCAATATTAACAACTATGATAACTTCCATCTTACATATGATATGATAAGATTCTAAGTTAACGACAGTTATGACAATATTTCTTATTCATGGTATGATTTTATTGTTTCCAATAAAAACAACTATTTAAAGCTTTCTTGGAATAAAAGTGAAGTATATTTGAACTCGGTAAATAACTAAGACGGCATCACTTGCTCACCAACCAGAACCAAGAGAGAGTTCATGATTATGCACGGATGTTTTCTTAAGAAATAAGTTATCCCCAGGAAAATATTGTCTTAGTTTTTGTTTTGATTGGTTTCAAAAATATTGTTCGCTTTATGAATAATTATGAGTTAAAATTTTCATGATACTCTTTCAATTAACACTTGCATAATTTTTCTAGCTTACTTTACAAAACCAACTCAGAATATAATACGAATAGTGATCAAAATACTTTGATTTTTTTAATTGACGCTGCCACAATATTTTTGGAATAGGCATAATATTGTTTGACTGGATTTCAATAAAGAGTATAAAAACTTGACACGGCCGAAAAAATTAGGCTAAAAAGAGTTCCCATAAAGATTTGTAATCTGCAGGTAAAACTCTTAATTGGAAATTTTATTAACTGATCAAACACAAAAATAGTAAAACAACAGACATGGCAATTATTACATCATCTCCATAATTTATTACACGCTGAAGGACTTGTGCTCCGAAACAGCCTGACGAAGCTTATTCAAACTAAGGATATATTATTATGACTAACCCAAACTTTAAAATGGTTCAAAAGTAACCTTTTATTGAATGAGATACGAATGGCTTATGGGGGTCCATTCGTAACACCATTAGTTACTTATGAAGCACCATAAAATACCGTACAGGAACGCGTCAAGCAGTTCCTGTACAAAGCAGTGATCCATCACTGCTATGAAAAATTTTGCAGCCTGGACTGGCAACGCAGCAGTTGCAGACTGGTGGAAGCCGCTTGTATCCGGTGGCTGGACAAGTCATGTAGTACTCTGGTTGGTGCAGGTTGCAAATTCTTGGGCACGCCTTTGCATTTGCATTCTCAACCGTATACCCCATCAAAATGGTTGCTGTAATTTTTTAAAAAAATTTCAAAAAAAATTAAATATAAGACTTCATTGTAACTTTTCTGTTGATATAATTTTAATGCATAAGTACGACAACAACATTATCCCGTTGTCTTAGAGTCTTCTGCCTATAACGGGGTATGGGGGTCGGATGTATGCAACCATACCCATGTGTTAGAAACACACAGAAAAATTGTTTCCCGATGACCTATAATAATGCGTCAAGCTATGTCGATCAACAACTCATTCACAATATAAGAAGCACAGTGTCACCATATGAGTACACGAAGAGAATTTACTCTTGAAGATTCAATTTAATATAAGAACGGTTTTGCAATAGAAGTATGAATGTGTAAGTAGAGTAAGAAAGGAGACTTACCAAGAAGCAAGAGAGCAATGAAACCAACTCTATTGGCAGCCATGGCAAGATATCTTGATTACTGAAGAAGTTTATACACATTTTGATTTATAACAGGGAGGTATATATAGATGCATTTCAACAATATGATACTCAAAAGTCAACTTGATATTATCCAAGGGGCACTTGACATCACTATCTAAAGCACCTAAAATAGCGTTCCCGATATATAAGATTTCTGCATTTCTGTAAAGTCTGAAGAGGTGTCGGATTGTTTTGGAATCTAAGGTACGCATTTTTATCTTATATTTTTTTTTGTGTAAGAGGTGGTTTCCGCAGCTCGAACTTGTGACCTCAAAGTCACAAAACAACAACCTTTTTTTAGTTGCTCCAAGACCTGTCCTTTATCTAAAGCACGTGTAAACATTAAATATATACCAACTGCCCTCTTATACAGAATAGTTTAGTAGCCGCAAAGACTATTCAAAGTCATTCTGGTGTTTTCTAGGTACACGTTTCTGGCCATTTAAGTAGTTTTTGTACATTATTTTAAGCAGACGACTAAGGGTTATCATTTTATGTTAACTTAATTTGAGACAGTTATGTAAGAATAAATATAAATGATTATTTTTCGTCGAATTTTATTTTTAACTTTTAAAAACTAAAATATAAAGGACGAAATCTTCACTTGCTCGCTCACACTAAAGGTCGTTCTCGATGCACTAGGCTTTCGCGTTTGTGCAGGGCCTGGAGAGAGACCAAACCAGTGCACGATCTAGTGTACGCAACCTTACCTTACGCTGTATTAGGCCTGTAAAAGAACTGAGCGAGCCGAGTTCTGCGAAGTTCGAACTCGGTTTGGTTATATAGTCGACCGAGCCGAGCCTGTTTGGTAAGCTAAACGAACAAAACGTACACGATCGTACTCGGCTCGTGATGGTTCACAAGCAGCTCGGTCTCGGCTCGTTAGCTCGATAACTTAAAAAAAAACTGGCTGCATCATGTTGCTCAATGCTGAAGTTTTGCTGCATTCAAAATTCCACATAACATTCAATCCATTCACATGCTTTCCACTTTCTAGCAATTAACAAATACAAAATTCTCAATCAAACAAATTATTTACTACAACTTTGAACTTTCCAATTAGAAATACACACATCAAGTCAATACACAATTCCACATTAAAAAATACAAACACGGCAATTTTCCAATCCACAATCGACCATACATCAAATGATTCTAATTTTACCTGAAAAAAATCTGAAACAATAAAGCATACAAGAAAAGGAAGAAAGTGCTTACATTGCATTTACATATTCATTCTCAATCCGGTAATATAATCTCGCATGCATACTGATCATCCGTGTTCTCCTAAAAAAATAACGAATAGTTACAACAAGTATTATAACATAATAAGTAAACAAAAATACAAATAATAGTATAATTTACCTTCTTTGTATTCTTCGATTGTCGTACCCAATCGCCGGCACACAAGAGCATCTCCACCATCTCCACTGATAGACTAGATCGGTAATCATCTATGATGCGTCCATCAGCGCTGAAGGTAGACTCTGAGGCAACAGTAGTAACCGGAATAGACAGAAGATCGCGAGCAACCTTTGAAAGAATACTAAATCGACCACTATTCATTCTCCACCACAACAACTGATGCGTCCCACATCGGCCGCGGAGTACATCCTGGACTAGTGTATAAGGTTGGGTTCAAACCTTCCTCTATAATCTAGCTTTTGGGACGAAGTTAGGGGTCCAGAAACCTTATCATTTGGTATCAGAGTTCTGGGCTTCCGGTCAGGCCGGTGTCTCGTGGGGTTCGACAGAACACCGACTGAGGCAGTCGGGTCCTGAAGAGGGTGGGGATGATGTGTCCCACGTCGGCCGCGGAGTACATCCTGGAATAGTGTATAAGGTTGAGTTCAAACCTTCCCTTATGAGCTAGCTTTTGGGGCGAAGTTAGGGGTCCAGAAACCTTATCAACAACACATCCAATTCTTGTTCGCCTTTTAATCTCTTCTCATTCAGATAGATGTCCACCTCTGAAATGTACCATATGATTCATCGTCGCTTAGATCATCGATCTCCCCAAGCCCTTCCCAACATATTCCGGATTTACCTACGCTGCTGGATGAAGCAACACTCAAACCTCTTTCTGACGACGAAAGTGCTGCCACACTTATACTTGCATCTGTAACCCTGTATTCTTCAAACAAGTCCTTCAGCAGCGCAACCATGTCATCCACATGCTTTTGATATGAAGTTTCCCTGAAAATAATTTTGAAACAATGCGTGACAATATCCTTCTTCAGCCTAGGATCAAGAAGAGCAGCCAAAGAAAGCAACAACATTGCGTTCCCCCAGTATTTATCAAACTTCATTAACATCACATTAGTCATTTCCTTGATACTATCAGAGCCATCATGCTTCTTCAAATCCAACAACTTTTTAATCCGAGCCAATTCTATAAGAAACATATTCGAGGTAGGATATGTAACAGCAGAAATAGTATTGGTTATGGAATAGAAGAGCTTCAGAAATTCACAGACGTCACCAACTTTATCCCACTCGCACATAGGTGGTGCAAACTTCTCAAACCCTTTATCAACACCAGCATATCTCCCAAAGGCAGCTTTAACCGGTAAAGCAGCATCCAACATCATGTAAGTGTTGTTCAATCGGGTGGGACAATCCAAAATAAGTTTTTTATTAGCAACATTGTATTACTTCACAATGTTGCCAAAACCTCGAAGACGAGACTCTGACGCATTCAAATATTTCACAGCTTCTCTAACTGTGTCAATTATGTCCTTGATCTCCTCTAATCCATCTTGGACCAACAAATTGAGTATGTGCGCACAACAATGCACATGGAACAATTTACCACTAATGGGAAGGGCTTTCCTCAACATGAAATCTCTTTTCAAATTTCTTATGCATTTGTCATTATAGGAAGCATTATCCACTGTAACGCTATAAAACTTGTCATTAAGATCCCAATCACTTAAACACTTGGCCAAAGCTCCAGCAATTAACTCTCCAGTGTGCGGTGGTGGCACATTGCAAAAGTTCAACCCCTTTTTTTTGTAACTTCCAATAGGAATCAATAAAATGTGCCGTCACCACCATGTATTGTGTCTTCTGACATGACTTCCACAAGTCAGTGGTGATGCCAATTCTACAAATCCGTTTTAATGTATCCGTCATCTTCTTCTTCTCCATATTGTAAACCGTAAAACAATCTTCCTTTGCCGAGTTCCTACTAATCTTTATGTGTCATGGACAAGCAATCTTCATGACATCGTTGAACCCCACATGCTCAACTAAGTTGAATGGATACTCATGCATAAGAATCATACGAGCTACAGCCTCTCGTACCTTAGCGTGATCGTATTTGAAATTGCTGATATCATTCTCCTGATTCTTCCCTCCATCTTTAAATTGCAAAATCTGTTGCGTACTTCCGGAATCACCCACATCCTTCTTTCCAACACCGAGACACCGATTCAAATGCCGACTAAATTGTGTAGTAGTCCCGTCCTTATTCTTCCTAAGGTTTTTCTTGCAATGCTTGCATTGCACCATATCGATGCCATTAACCACTACATCTGTCATGTGCTCCCACACTTTAGAGGTTTTCTTTCTCTTCTTCTTTTGAAATCCTTCCTCACACTCAACATCAACAGCTTCTTCATCCCTCCTTTGGGGGCTGTTTACTTCTTCTTCCGACATCACATCAGTGTTATCAATTTCCCTTTCAATACTATCAACACTTTGGGCTTCATGTGAATGTGATGACATTATTATTTAATCTATAAAAACTGTTGGAAAAGATGGTCAACATTCAACAATATGCAATTCGAAGTCCAAAACTTTCTGTCCAACATCGATCGATCACATCGATCGATCGATGTCACTTCGATCGATCAAAGTTGGACAGAAAGTTTTGGACTTTCATTCTACCTAACATAGATCGATCACATCAATCGATCGAAGTGATCGATCTACATCAGTATTTCTCAGACAAAGCTACTAAACCCTCTTTTCTTCTTGCAACAAAGGAAATCAGATCAGAAACGGGTACTGGATCTGGGACTCTGGGTACAGTAGAAAAGGCCAATTCAAACAATTTCGAGTTCAACTTGTCTCTAATCGCTTCAAAACAACAAGAATAGCACGAAATTCAAACAAAAGCAAACCTTGGTGATGCAGTTGCAGTCGGTGGTAGTGGATATTCTTCCGGTGGCAGACACAAATCGCTGTGGCTGACTTGAGGGAGAGCGTGGAGGACTGGAGTCTGGAGTTTGGAGAAGGATTTTGACTTTTGTGAGGAGGAGAGGAGACTGAGGTTGAGGTCTCTTGAGGAGGAGTGGAGGAGGAGCTGCAGAGCGACTGGGGCGGGAAAGGGGGAAAGGAAGGAAAAAGGTAGTGTTTAGGCAGGGATATTTTTGTAAATACAGTTGACTGAGCCGAGTTGTTCACGAGTGAAACTCGAGCTCGTTCGAAAAATAATCGAACACTGAACGTAGTTCAGGCTCGGTTTCGATATACCCTACTCGAGCCGAGCTCGGATCTGAACAAGCCGAACAAGTCGAGCCGTTCGGATTGCTTACACCCCTACGCTGTATACAAGAGGCTGTTTTCGCGGCTGATCTTAATGTCACAAAGTAGCAATCTTATTAGTTGCTCCAAAGTATCAACTTTAAAACTTGTTCGCTCACGCTATGTCAACTTAATTTTTCTTATTCCCAAGTTCCTTTTATACACGAAATATGCGAGATATAATTATTTAATCGCCTGTTTTTGCCGTGTTGTGTCGCACGTTTACAGCTGGAAGAACCATTATTCAAACGTTTTATGGAAAATGGCTTCTTGTTTGAATTCGGACTTTTAAGTTATTCCTCAAGAAAAAAAGATTCAAGGAAATTGAAAAGTCTCATAATTATACAGAGGGATGATATATTTAGACAAATTTTAAATTGATTGTTGATTTATTACTCATCATTTTAGTTGTTGTTTGTTTATTAATAAAATGATGCGAAGTGGAATGCTGATAAGTATATTGTTAGAGTAAATATTGTGGCTTTTTGGATACCCAGACAATGGGGTAATGTTGTTGTATTATGGCTTTTTGGTTGAGTTTTGCATCTTTTGAGCAAGTGTTATCTTAGAGCAAAATGTGAAATCCCTCACCCCGGGCCCCCCCACTGCTCCAGCCCCAAGGAACTGCGTGGAGGATGTAAATCAGGAGTCCAGCGGCCTCCTAGATTGAGTGAGATCTTACGCAGTTACCCACACAAGGTGTCTCTCCACAACCAGACCTTTGGCCTAGCACCAGAGCAACACTCACACTATGCGTGTCCCTGGATTCGAACTCTTGATCTCTTAGAGCAAATCCCAACTCGAGTACCAACTGGACTATGTCAGGCAAGTGTTATCTTTATACACATTTGGTTGTGGGTGTTCCGTACGTTTCAGCCTTCAGGTTGCTATTAGAATTAGAGCAAAAGACAAAATCGTCCGTCATGTGGGTTTTTATCGTTCCAACCCTAAGGAACATTGTGTAGGATGTAAATTCGGAGCGCAACGGCCTTTTAGGTTGAATGAGGACTTACGCAGTGACCCACACAAGGTGCCCCTGCAAACTAGGCCTTCGGCACAGCAGTAGTGAGACACTCACAATGTGCATGTCTTTGGAATCGAACTCTTGACCTCTTGGAATAAATCACACTCAAGTATCAACTGGACTATGCTCTGGGGCTAGGTTGCTATTAGACTTGATTTAGCAGGTGGAAGCGTAAAGAACCATTTAATTAGGTTTTCTCCTTCTAGTATGTATGTTAGGTTTTTTTTAATCATCTTCTAACACATGTAACTCAAAAGTTTTTAGTTTTCAATAAAATTTTCCATGTTTTAGTTCCAATTTATCTTCTCTCCTGAAAATTGAGGCCTTTTGATTGTACTATTGGCATTGCGTGCTTTTAATGCTTGGTCATTAGAAAATGGGTAAGGATGGTGATTTTCTCTGCCAAGTTTTTGTTGACTTCGTGTAGAGTAGAGAAGTGATATATTTGCTATTTTCCAAGAGGATTAAATGCTAGCTTGTTAACGTGTTTGATGATTTAATATAGTTTGGAATTGAATTTAAGTTTGAAAGACTTGCAAAAAGTTAGATGTGTGCTGAATATGCTTGACCGAATTCTAAACCTAATAAACTGGCAGTTCAGTATAATGTTGAACATGTTGGCAAAAGCTTTTATGATGATACCGAAACATTTCAAGTAGAAAAAAGAAAAAGAAAATGGAACCATGAGACCAGAGAGTTTGGTGTAACCGAACACTAAAATTGACAGACCGATCGTTTGGTATAATGTTGTGTATGTTGGTGGTATATTTTGTGATTATACCGAACCATGAGATCATCCTTTAATGCGGTGTCACCGAATTCTAAATCAAGACACTAGTCGATTGGCGTATTTGAACCCGAAGAACATAATACTCTGTTAGACATCATATTTTGAGACCATCTTCTAATTGAAAGTTCGATATGAAAACCGACAGATCGGTCTCAAATATCAGTCATTGATAAACCAAAAACAAACATCTGTTAGTCAACAACAGTCAACGGCAAATTTATGCTTAAAGGATTAACTTCTGCAGTTCGGCCAAAAAGAACATCTGCTCGGCCATATTGCACTTCAGCTCGCAAGGTACTGCTCACCAAAGCATCCACTTCTAATCAGAGCATATTCTAAGGGTTTCACCTCGGCACCAAGCTCCAGCCTCGGTTTTAGTTAAAAAGAGGTGCTCCAGCTCACTTCAGCCAGACCCAACTTTGCACCTCGGCTGGGAAGTCAAGCACAACCCCGCTTCATTAATTGTGGAATCATCTGGCAGATGTGCACCATAAAGAAGGGATACACTTCAGACTTTACAACCTACGTACCTTAAGGTCGCATCAGCAGACCTGGCAGTCCCATCAGCAGACCTATTGGTCCTATCAGCAGACCTATAAGGTCATAGTCTTACTGCCCAAGTAAAGGTCTCATCCACTGTCAGAGGAAAATGACGGAGAAAATGAACAAAAGCAAGGCAAGGAACACGGAGAAGGGGCTCGAAACATTTTTTCCTCAACCCAAGCTAATACACAGAACTCTCCTAACCCAAATACTGTGAGATCTTCTCAACTTATCAAACAAAAATCATATCTCAGTGAGAATGACCCAAACTGACTTGAGCGTCGGAGGGTTTTACCCGGGGTCACACCGCCGGGTCCTCTGACTTCTGTTTCATTGTGCATGACATCCAGGAAGTTCTTCCAGTTTTTGGATTAAGTTAAGCTAACGACGGTTATTTTGGATTATCTCTGATCCTTGGTGAAGCTCCGGCTTCATCATTTGACGCTAGAAGGAGGGCCCAGAAATCCCTCAATCCAGTAAAAGATCTAAACACAAAAACAGCCAGCATCCAGTCATGGTTAGAGGTCGCCGTGAAGGTTTGAGTGAGTCATCCAACCAGCAACGACGAATGACTACTCGCTCAGGTATCCCAGAACATGATTCTCGGGTACCTGAACAGCATAATACTACTCCAGAAATTTCAAGAGAGGACAGAGACAAAGCGATAAAATATGTCGCTGAAATTTTGGATGTGTTTGAGGCTGTGGTACAACAGCTCAAAGGCAAGCAAAAGGAGGTAGAAGATATGGATGAAGATCCCCCTCTTCATCCTAAAGAAGTATCATAAAACCAATCCTCCAGACCCCCTAGAGATTTCATGGCGGATGCCAGAAGACGCAGCTTTAGAGCTCCAACGGTGGAGTCAGAACCTATGGCCAGACAGCGTCTGAGTGTAAGGTCAAAGTCTTTGAAGAGCATCCCCAAGGAAGAAGAAGTTCATCGCAGGCCGAGAACTTATTACGAAGAGCACATGCAAGAGTTTGTGCAAGCAGTCCAGGAAAGTCCTTTTTCTAGGGATATTGCAGAGTATTTGGCACCAGACATCTTTAAGGTGCCAAAGATGGACACTTATGATGGGACAACAGACCCAACGGATCATCTCTTCCAGTTCCAAACTGCGATGAGTTTGAAAAATGTCCTAGATCCTCTGCGCTGCAAAACTTTCCTGATGAATTTATGGGGAAAAGCAAGAAGGTGGTTCCAAGAGCTCCCCTCAAAGTCAGTGGGATCATTCAAGCAACTGGCGTAAAAGTTCAAGTCTCAGTTTGTGTCCAGTACTCCTTTCGTGAAGAACTCATCACATCTAATGACTTTGAGACAAGGTCCAGATGAGTCTGTGCTGAAGTATATGCAACGCTTCTCGGATGAATCACTGCAGGTCAGTGACAGAAATGAAGGCGTGAAAGCAGCTGCCTTCATCAATGAGCTCCGAGCTGGTCGCCTCTTCTCCCAACTGGCCGAAGAGGGACCTACAATCTTGAGAGAATACTTGGAAAAAGCCCACCAGTTTGTCCGCGGTGAAGAGGCAAACAGATTGAAAAGGGAGGCCGAGCACAAAGCTGATCTAGTTTCAAAAAGGAGGATCGACGCAGTGAAGGCAAGGACCGCGAACGGTGCAGTGCGTTCGATCACATAGGGGGAAGAGGCAAAGGCGGTAAGGAGGGCTTACCCCTTTTAGCCTCAAAAGACAATATTTTGGCTGTCATGGAGATGGACGGTCTGAGAATTGATCCCAAGCCTCTGAATGGACCTAGGGAAAAAAGGCACCCTAAGCTGTATTGCCGATATCACAGAGATATCGGACATGACACCGAAGATTGCAGACAGTTGGCACAGGCTATTAAACAACTGATAGAACAGAGTCATTTAAAACAATTTTATGACCCACGTTCACGCCTGCATAATCGGTTGGATTTTCATAAGAACCCCCAGAAGGACAAATGCCGACTAGAGTCCCCACCTCGGCACCGCAGGTCGGACGACGATGAGGAGCAAGGCAGGCATGGGGCTGCAGGTCGGCCCAAGTCAATTCTATTATTTATACCATCTTTGAAGGTCCACCTTATACAGGCCGAGGTGAATCCAGTTCTGCGGGAACCTCATCAGGTCCGCCAGCTAAGAGAGCTAAGATGGCTAAGGAGTTGACTTATGGACCAGAAGATCCCATTCCACTGGACTCCAAAAACACAGGTTTAGTAATAGACCTGTGTATACACTTAGCTCCAGATAAGATTGTGGAGGTCCGACGTGTTTATGTGGATACCGGCAGTGCCGTGAATGTGATGTACTATCGTGTATATCAGCAGCTGGGCCTACCAGATTCTTTGATGAGGCCCGTCACTTCTTCATTATATGGTTTCACTGGAGCTTCAGTTCGGCCAGCAGGTCTGGTCACACTCAGTTGCAGTTTTGGAAAACCACCAGCCTATCGTTGTCTATGGATAGACTTTGTGGTCATCAAGGAGATATCCGCATACAATATTCTACTAGGTCGGCCAGCCTTGGTGGCATTGGAGGCCATTGTATCGATTCTGCACGTCAGCATGAAGTTCCCCACTCCAGAGGGGGTGGTAAGAATACAAGGTGACATAAAAGTAGCACAGAGTTGTTACATCATTGCTACCCAAGGTAATGAGGCAATTCAACAGGTCAGCCTTGATGAACTTATACCTTCAGAAGAAGAACATTTGCAGTCAGATGATGCAGTACAAGACTTTGTCCTTGATCCGAGCCGACCTGAAGATGTTATAAAGATTGGGACATGGATGCCATCTGAGCTGCTAGCTCAGCTGCAGGATCTGCTGAGAGAGTTTGCAATCATCTTCGCATAGACTGCCGAAGATATTCCTGGGATCCCCTCACATTTGACTGAGCACAAGTTGAATGTTGATCCCCAGATAAATCCAATAAAGCAAAAGAAACGGAATTTTGCTCCAGAAAGGATCAAAGTCATTAAAGAGGAAGTCAAGAAACTCTTGGCTGCAAAATTTATTGTGGAAGTACTTTATCCAATTTGGTTGGCTAACCCGGTGGTGGTCCCCAAGCAAGACGAGTTTATGGAGGATGTGTATAGATTACACCGACCTCAATAAAGCATGTCCAAAAGATTGTCACTCACTTCCTAAGATTGATAGGTTAGTGGATTCAACACTTGAACATGAGATTTTCGATTTCTTGGATGCCTTCAAGGGCTATCATCAGATTGTCATGGCAAAAGAAGATCAAGAAAAAACTGCATTCATAACAGAGTCAGGTACTTATTGTTATGTAACTATGCCATTTGGGTTGAAGAATGCTGGGGCTACCTACCAACGTCTGGTCAATTCTTTGTTCAGTGAACAAATTGGCCGGATAATGGAAGTTTATATTGATGATATGCTCATCAAGAGCAGGTCTCTTGATCAGTATATCCAAAACTTGAGAGAAGTCTTTGTTGTGCTGAGAGACTCACACATGCGGCTGAATCCAAAGAAATGCACGTTCGGGATGCACACTGGAAAGTTCTTGGGATACATGGTCTCCAAAGATGGGGTACAGGCAAACCCTGCCAAGATTGAAGCTATACAAAACATGCATCCCCCAGGAATATAAAGGAAGTGCAGAGGTTAACAGACCGAATTGCCGCGTTGAGCAGGTTCTTCTCCAAGTCGGCCGAAAGATCTCTTCCTTTCTTTCAGATCTTAAAGAAGAAAACAATTTTCCAATGGGACGAACAATGTCAAAAAGCCTTCGACGAGTTGAAGTCCCATTTGGCCGAGGTGCCGATGTTAACTTCACCTCTGCCCAGAGAAGAGCTCTATGTGTATCTCTCGACGTGTAAAGAAGCTGTTAGTGCAGTTCTGCTCAGGGAGTAGGATAATGTGCAGAGGCCCATATACTTTGCAAGTAAAATTTTGCATGGGCCAGAAGTGAGGTATTAAATGCTGAGAAGGTGGTCTTAGCACTCATAGTGGCTGCAAGGAAGTTCAGGCCTTACCTGCAAGCTCATCCAATCGTAGTGGTCACTTATCAGCCTTTGAAACAAATTCTGTCAAGGCCAGACACTTCTGTCCGAGCTGCCAAATGGGCTGTAGAGCTTGCAGAGTATGACATCCAATATAAATCAAGGACTTCTATCAAAGCCAAAGCATTAGCGGACTTCTTGGCTGAAGGGATATCCGTGGAGGAAGATGTTAAGTCAGTGGCTGATTGGACTCTATATGTTGATGGGTCTTCATCCAAAGATGGATGTGGAGCAGGTCTCCTAATAATCAACCCCAACAAAGAGGAATTTGAATATGCCTTGCGCTTTGACTTCGAAGCAACTAACAACTAGGCAGAATACGATGCCCTCATAGCTGGGCTGGGCCTCGCAAGGAAGTTGAGGGCAGAACGAATCATTTCCCGAAGTGATTTGCAATTGGACGTTTCACATATCAATGAGGATTATGAAGCTAAAGAGGAAAACATGAAAAAAATATTTGGCTAAAGTGCTGCAGCTCGGCCAAACGTTTGAGCACTTCAGCATTGAGCATATCCCCAGGTCGGCCAACAAGAGAGCTGGCGCGTTGTCTCGGCTAGATTCATCCACTTCAACTACTTTGGGAAAGAAGATAGTCGTGGAGCTAGTAAAGCACCGTGCTTATGATGCCAATGAAGTGCTGCAAATTGACTATGGCAATACCTGGATGGATGAGATTGTTAGCTTTTTGCAGCATGGGATTCAGCCCGAGGATAAACGGACAGCTCGACGTCTTCGATTGAAGGCAGCAAGGTATACTCTCTTTAACGACCACCTCTACAAAAAATCGTTTTCACAACCTTGGTTGAAGTGTATAACTGAAGAAGAAAAAGACTACATCCTTCGAGAGATGCACCAAGGAATTTGTGGAAACCATTCTGGTGCGCGATCATTAGCGCAAAAATGCTACCTTCCTGGATATTACTGGCCCACTCTGCGTCATGATGCAGAAGAACTGGTTAAGAAGTGCCATGCATGTCAAGTCCATGCTCCGATTTCACATCTGCCTAGTCAAGAACTCACTGCTATCGCAAGTCCCTGGCCTTTTGTGCAATGGGGAATAGATCTTGTTGGACCTCTGCCCCAAGCTCCAGGTTCAGTCAGATTCTTGGTTGTTGCCATTGATTACTTCACCAAATGGGTAGAAGCAGAGCCCTTACCTACTATAACGGGGAATCAAATTAAGAAGTTCTTATGGGAAAACATCATATGCCGCTTCGTCCTTCCACAAGTTCTCATCTCAGATAACGAAAAGCAATTTGCTGATGACCCCGTCAAAAATTGGTGTCCCGAACTCAAAATTGAACAAAGACTCACTTCAGTAGGACACCCTCAAGCAAACGGGCAAGTTGAATTGGCAAATAGAACAATCAATGATGGCTTAAGGAAGCGTCTTTACAAAACTGGGGCAAGTTGGGTGGATGAACTCCCAAGTATATTGTGGGCATACCGAACTACTCCTTCTACTTCCACTAAGGAAACACCTTTTTCCTTAGTTTATGGCACTGATGCAGTCATCCCAGCTGAGATTGGATCCAGCTTTGCTCGGGTAAATCATTATTCTGATCAGACAAATGACCAAGGGCTGCGGTTGAATTTGGACGAGTTGGAGGAGAAAATGGAGCAAGCCCATGTTCGCATGGCTCAATACAAAAATTTAATTGCTCAGTACTATAATTCTCGAGTACGACCAAGGTCTTATCAAGTAGGAGATTTAGTATTGTGCAATAACGAAGCAAGTCATACAGCACCAACTGGGACTTTTAACCCCAAGTGGGAAGGTCCTTATCGAATAGTCGAGGTGTGATCAGCTGGGGCTTACAAGTTACAAATCTTGGAAGGCAAGACTTTACCAAGGACTTGACATTCTACTCATTTAAGACTTCTGCATCAGTGATGTGCGAGTATTTCACCTCAGCAGGGCTGAGCTAGTTGAGCAGGACTTAATACTTGGTGGAACAGGCTTCCTTACAAGTACCCCACCTCAGCAGGACTGAGTTGGCCGAACAGGACTCGATTATATAAGACCTCAGCAGGTCTGAGGCAGATGCCCATTGAGGGTCAAATTTTTGTGAACAGGATTCACAAATATCACCTACTAGCAGGGCTAGAAAAAATGTAAATCATTTGTGTAATTATCGGCAGTGCTGAAGTTGAATAAAATAGTGTTTTATGGCAGTGCCAGAGTAAAATTACGCAAAGTGTTATCTTTCATCTCGCTTAACAGATCAAATGAAGTAATATGTTTACTTTATTTTGAACTTTAACTTTTCTCAACAATGGCAAAGTTGAAGCCCAGTCAAGCAGCACAAGGCCCTTGTCAGAGCCAAGGGTCGGAGCCAAAGTCAAACACTTAAACATTTATGGAAAGACTCAGCAAGATTGAGACCAGAAGGCAATACAAGAACATTTTGCAGAGCCAAGGGTCAAGGCAGAAGTCAAATACTTGCAAGAATTTTGAAAATAAAAACAAGACAAGCTGAAGAGCACAAGTTGATAAAAATGACACTTTCATTCAGAAATATATCTATTACAATTACAGAAAAGTGTACAGAAGAAAGTCCTATCCTAGTCTTCGTTGTCCTCAACATCTCTGAGATCAGCACCATCTTTGAATAGCTCCAGCTGCTTACCAAACAAGCTTCCAGCTTCAGGGTTGTAGAGATCAGCAAGTTGAGGATGATCTTTGTCCAAGGCTGGATAGACTTCACAGTAGGCATCTATTGCGTAAGTTTGACCCATTGCCAACACAGAGCTCTGCATCATCAGGAGATTGTCTGAAAAGTATTCAGATCTTCTGAACTCAGCAACGGCAGATTTTTTCAGATCTTCAGCTTGAAGCTTAAATTGTAGAATGAGCTCAGCCTTGCTTTTCTTCTCTGCTTCCAGTTGCTAAGCCAGATCATTCTTGCTCCTTTGCTCCTCTTCCACTTGATTTTTGCCAGAGGACAACTCCTGCTCACAAGTGCTGAGCTCCTTCTGAAAAAAGTCTAGTTCAGCTTGAGTCTTGGTAGACACCAGCTCAATATTTGCAACCACTTCTTTCAGCTTGTCCACTTGTGAGTTGGCGATGGCCAGTCGGGTGTCGGATTCCTCCTTGCCTTCCTTGAGCTTGGAATTTTCAGAGGTCAAGGAGTGCACCTCTGACTTCAACGCGCTCAGTTCTGCATCCATCTCTTCCAACCTTGCATTATTGGGTTTGGCCATCTCTGCCAACTCATCATTAGCCTTTCTAAGGTTGGGGTTGCTCTCAGATAGCTTGACCACCATGTTGCGCATTTCCTCTGACCTCCTGAGCATGTCATACTCTTGGACTCGGTACTGCGCAACCAATGTGAGTTAAATAAGGTTTTCAACAACTTGAGTGGAAAAGTTAGAAATTATAAGGAAAACTTACCAAGGACATGTTGGTCAGATAAGTATTTAGGGCTGAATCCCAGTCCTTGGTGCCAAAGCGTTCCCAGTCCCTGTGCAACACCGCCATTTTTGTTAATTTTCTGGCTACTCCAGGGTGGGCAGCAGTGTCGGAGAAGGAGAAAGTCATGGTCTTCCAACCATGACGGTGCTGATATGAAGGTTCCCCTTCTTCTTGGGGAGCTTTTCCATGAGGATGTTGGGGAGCGTCTTCTCCTTCAGAGATGTTAACCCCCGCAGAAGGGGCAAATCTGGGACGTGACGCAGTTTGCGAGGCAGCTGTCCTAGCTTCTGCAGCAGGCGGAAGGGACAAGACGGGGGCTTCAGGTACCCTATTTTCATTTATTGGCTGAGTTGCAGCCTGAACAGGATTTTGGGCTGCAGCATGGGTAGGGCCAACAGAAGTTTCAGCTGCAACAAAAACAAAGGTCAAAAGGGCTGAAGTGAAAGCAAATAATCTAGTGAAGATAAAATTAAAGTGAATTGATACCTTGGGCTCCAATCTCGGTTGGAGCAGGAACAACAGGTAGAACCTGCACCTCAGAGGAGGTCTTGGAAGAAGTCTGGTCGGAGGAAGAATGCTTCCCTTCCCCTCTCTTCATCTTCTTGGGAACCATCTTCTTCAACTTGTTGATAGCTTCAGACACCATGGCTCCTACAAGATTCAATAACAGATTGGTCAAAACACATGGAAAATATCAAGAGAAATCAGTGACATTCAAAAGTTCTGCCACATACCCAGAACAATTGTTAAGGCTGCTGAGCTGAGGGGTCGAAAATGGTGTGTTGGCCACAGGTGGTCCAGGTCGGCAACTCTTACAACCGATCTGTCCACCTTTTTCCAGTCTACGGCTATTGGCAGGTTCAATAATCTGGAGGCTTCATCGTAGGATTTATCGCTTGGCCTCGTGTTATCTGCATTGCCAGACTTCCAGTAATTTTTCTCGGGTAATCCTACGTTGTTATGAAAAAGAAACGACTTTTCTAATTTTTAGTGAAAGAAGGGATGTTGATAGCATGGTTAATTTCCTTGTTAGGATACCTCCTACTAAAATAGAACCAGCTTTCTTTGTGCTTGCACACAAACATCCCCTTAAAAACCGAGAGTTTAAATTCCTCCCCAACAGCTCTCAGGTAGAGCAGATAACTAAGAATTACCTTCAGGCCATTGGGCATGATCTGAGGTAGCCTAAGGTTATAAAAATCTAAGATGTGGAATAAAGGGGCTGGAATGGGAAGGCTGAAACCAGACTTGAAACATTCTTCATAAACTGCCTGGATCATAAGCTGTTTGGTGAGGAAGAGGAAGAATAGGGACAAAAGTACTCCTATCAACACTATATGCTTCACAAAGGCGGGAAAGATCAGCAGCTTTTAAAGTGCAAACTGAGCTTTGCACCACCGGAGACGATGAACCCCTGTCAATAGATGGCAAGGGTACCATGGAGGTGGGGGCAACCGAAGAAGGCTCACCAGCGTGGCGCAATCGCCTCAGAGGGCGGTTGGTCTCGCTGGAATCTGACCTTTCATGGTGAGATTGAACCTCACGATCACCCTCCAGATCAGCAGGGTAAGAATGAGCTGATCTATTCTTGGAGTCAGAGGAAGATGAAATAACGAAAGCCATAGATATAGAAGAAAAGCTTACAGAGATTTGAAGGTAGAGCTGAAGGATCACTGGAGTTAGCTGGAGGAAAGCTTTGAGAACAAAGAAGAGGAACAGAGTAATTCTTGCAGAGCAGAAGAAAAGGAAAAAGAAAGAATTAAGGCACGTAACCCTATTTATAAGAAGGAAAATGAAAAGTTGCAACTTTTCATTTAAAATTCGAAAAGGGGCGACGATTCAGCTTTTTCCCCCCTTGTCGATTATTGCAGCCGCCGGAGAAATAATTATGGAATACGTTGAAACTGGCGCTGACATTAAAAGGGGAGATGACAGCTCAATTATGAGGTTAAATGTACAGTTAATGAGAAACCGGCGCAATTAAGAGGATAACTGCCTAATTAATGGACACGTCATCGGCTTACCAGAACAGATTTGTCCGCCCTTGCTGGTCAGCTCGGCCAAACAAAATCTGGAGGCAAATGATAAACCAAAAACAAACATCGGTTAGTCAACAACAGTCAACGGTAAATTTATGCTTAAGGGATTAACTTCTGCAGTTTGGCCAAAAAGAACCTCTGCTCGGCCATATTGCACTTCAGCTCGGCAAGGTACTGCTCACCAAAGCATCCACTTCTAATCAGAGCATATTCTAAGGGCTTCACCTCGGCACCAAGCTCCAGCCTCGGATTTAGTTAAAAGGAGGTGCTTCAGCTCACTTCAGCCAGACCCAACTTTGCATCTCGGCTAGGAAGTCAAGCACAAACCCCGCTTCATTAATTGTGGAATCATCTGGCAGATGTGCAGCATAAAGAAGGGATACACATCAGACTTTACAACCTACGTACGTTAAGGTCACATCAGCAGACCTGGAAGTCCCATCAGCAGACCTATTGGTCCCATCAACAGACCTATAAGGTCATAGTCTTACTGCCCAAGTAAAGGTCACATCCGCTGTCAGAGAAAAAGGACGGGAAAATGAACAAAAGCAAGGCAAGGAACACGGAGAAGGGGATCGAAACATTTTTTCCTCAACCCAAGCTAATCCACAGAACTCTCCTAACCCAAATACTGTGAGATCTTCTCAACTTATCAAACAAAAATCATATCTCAGTGAGAATGACCCAAACTGACTTGAGTGTCAGAGGGTTTTACCCGGGGTCACACCCCCGGGTCCTCTGACTTCTGCTTCCTTGTGCAAAACATCCAGGAAGTTCTTCCAGTTTGTGGATTAAGTTAAGCTAACGACGGTTATTTTGGATCATCTCTGATCCTTGGTGAAGATCCAGCTTCATCAGTCATGATCCTTAGACTTGAATTTTCAAACGAAATCAAGTGAATTTTTTTCCCCAGTGTAAAATAGGCATTAATTGCCGACATAATATGGTGACTTTTTATGATTACTAACATATCTTCCACCTAGGTCCTTCGTCGGTTCGGATACATTACTTTTTCCATCTATTGCTCATATACCCTTGCATTAAGTGCGCATCAACATTGACAACTCTCAAATTTGACCCTTGCTGCGAATCAACATTATTTTGCTCGGGTACCTCTTGTACATTCATCTCGATGTATTATCTTATCTTGATAGTTTAATGTAGTCTTCATTTATTTTGTTACATCAGTATCTGTACAGGTAGCATCCCCTAGATGCATTGACATTCGTTATGATCTATTAGATCGTGTGCCTTCTAGATTTATGATATTTGCATTTTTCCAAAAGAAAAACATATCTTCCAACCATTGTAGGTGAAAATCAATTATCCCAAAAGAAGATAGAGTGGCTGGAAAAATATTTTCCAGATTGCAAGGCAATGAATGAAGAAAGAGAACCAAGGCTGGAAACATTGAAGACTATTAAAGAGAAGACATCTATTCTTTATTGCTTACACTTCACCCACTCAAACTCTCTCTTCATCTATTCTCTATTTTTTCTCTACATTGTGAAACCGCAAATTGTAATTATTGTTTCATTTATTGAAATTGTAAAGCGTTCAAGTCATTCACAAAAGAGATTTAACTTATCAAATCTTTTGTTTGTGTTATGACATTATGTGAAGTAATTACACGGTTTCGAGCTGTGTAAATATTTTCTTGCACAAAAATAGAGAGTAAAGCCGCGTATATCAAATCGTGAAGCGATCCGATCCCTCCGTAGATCCTGCGCAATCGTGAGAGCTTAATACACCATTTTATTCTTTGATATTCAAATCAGAAGATCAATCTGCATGGGCAAAGGGATTTGACGCATTTGAGGTAAATTATTAAATCAGAAGATCAATCTCCATGGCCAAAGGGATTTGACGCATTTGAAGCAAATTATTGAATCAGAAGATCAATCTGCATGGCCAAAGGGATTTGACGCATTTGAAGTAAATTATTTTGGAACCCACATTTCTGGTCTATTCGGTATGGTCTATATCAATGTTCTAAATTAAAATTAAATATTAGAATAAGTTATTTTTTTCTGGAAAATGCAAATATCATAAACCCAAAAAGCACACGATCTAATCGATCATGACGAATGTCAATGCATCTAAGGGATGCTACCCGTACAATGATACTAATGTAGCAAAACAAAATGAAGACAACATTATAATACCAAGCTAAGATAATACATCGAGATGAATGTACAAGAGGTAGCCGAGCAAAATAATGTTGATTCGCAGCAAGGGTCAAATTTGAGAGTTGCCAATGTTGATGCGCACTTAATGCAGGTATATGATCAATAGTTGGAAAAAGCAATGCATCCGAACCGACGAAGGACCTAGGTGGAAGAAAATTCACCATGTAGTTTATTATAGAACAACTTGTATTTAGATCTAATACCAACCATGCAATTTCAAATACCAAGAGTATAATGTAAATAGATTAGATAGTTAAGCACACAAGACATATCCTTACTACCAAATCTAAATTGACGTGGCAATGAATATAGGAGTTACAATAGAAAACAATTGAGTGTCAAAATAGCGACAGGATAATCATTACATTTTAGTGTTTTTTTTGAAAAAAAAAAGTATATATTTTTAGTAAAATAAAAGGACTATATTTAAATATTGTAAATTAATATATATACATCTGCACCATTCTACAGGGTGGTTGTGGTCATACTATCATGATCAATGCTAGTCACATGGTCTTAGTTGCCATATGTTATCAGTTCACTCGTTCTATCTTACATATTTCAAACATCAATGCACACACATACATACATACATACATACATATATATATATATATGTATACATATATACTTATATATATATATATATGCACATATATATATACACACACACATACACGTCTTTTTTGTGTGTGTATAGAACATATGTATGTATATATTACGTGAACAAGATATGTAAAAAATGGAAATCCTACTCCAGTATGCCTTGTTTACATTTTTATCATTATGTACCAGGGTTTTGATCAAATTTTCACATAAAGTTTTTCTTTTCCCCTTTTGAAGGAAACAGATGATGTTAACATAAAGTTGATCGTACACAATCATTCAAACCTGAATTAAAAGTATTATGATTAAGAAAAATTCTGAAAAAGGAAACAATGGAATGCCCGTGATATTTTGGTGCTCGGGTTAGAATTTGCTCTAAGAATTCAAGAGTTCGATTCCAGAAGGTCGAAGCCCTGGTTTGCGGGGGAACACTTTGTGTGGGTCACTACGCCTCACCTAACCTAGAAAGTTGATGGGCTCCTGATTTGTATCATCCATAATGTTCTTTGAGGATGGAGCGTTGAGAACCCTCAGGATCAAGGAATACCTTTTTGCTCCAAGTTTTCAGGTTATGTATATCAACCTTTACTGGATGGGGGAGTGGGGGCGGTTATCATAATTTAGGGAATTGTAAATGAAGTCTTAATAACGAAGACGGTTATTTGAGAAAGAGCCATAATTCATGTATATCCATTAAAAAACAAAAAAATACAAGTGCAATGTTTGGATTCTAAAGAAAATCCAACATATATAGAGTTTAGGTCTCGTAGGAAGTAAAGTCTCTATCTTTTAGTATGGAGATATTGTTTATCTGCTTCTTGTTAGGTCCCTTAGAACACACTAGAAGGGGGGTTGAATAGTGTGTTCACCAAGTATGAATATTTTTTGGATATTTTTCG
>AP025065.1:895137-978022 GCA_036186865.1 Eustoma russellianum
TTTGTGTTGGTGTGTCCTTTTCATTTGAAAACTCCTCTTGGCATGTAGCAACATATTTGGAGAGGTTTCAAAATGGAAGCCAAATGAGGAAACCTGACTTCTTCAGGAATGAGAGAGGACCTATGAAAATAACACTAAAAGAGGAGGGTACAAAGAGTCAAAGGATGTTAGAAAGTGAAGCATAAGACATTTGTAACGGTGGTCACATGAAGCGCCTAAAGTGTTTATAACACATGCCTTCAATGTGACATGGAGCGCTTTATGTGAAAAAGAACAGGCGTTCAAAGTCACATAAAGTGCCTTATGTTGGCAACTAAAGACGTTCGAAGTCACATGAAGCGCCTAATGTCATCCTTCATGCTTGTTTGAACTAATTCTGACATTTCTCAGAAAGTACTTGGTGTACGTGCCCATTTTGGGGGAAAAGTACTTTTGACTTGGTGGTACACATGAAGCGCCTAATGTAGGCGTTCAAAGTGTACTGTCTTTTTTCCCAGAACACATGAAGCGCCTAATGTAGGCGTTCGAAGTGTTCGGGCTTCCATACAATTCACATGAAGCGCCTAATATAGGCGTTCGATGTGTACTGGAATTCACCAAGGCACATGAAGCGCCTAATGTAAGCGTTCGAAGTATACTGACTTGCAACACATCACATAAGGCGCCTAATCCGTCGTTCGAAGTACAAAATTGTGCAAATCATCAAAACTTAACTTGTTCTAACATTCTCCCTCTTTTTGATGATTTCACAAAATGCATAACTTTTAAATTTAGCTCCCCCTTAACTTATGCTTCCCCTTACTTAATGCCTAAACATCTTTTAGTTTTTACAAAACACTTCAACCACACATGGTGCAGACAATGTTAACTATACTAACAACAAGTTTTAAGGACAAAAGGATTTCATTTCATCTCCAACGGAAGTTTTGTACATACCATATGATAGAATAATAAAAATTTAACACCACTAATTAACCACTACTTCACACGCCCACCTGGAGGTGTAAAACTTCCTAATCCAAAGCCTCCACCACTTGTGGCAAAATCAGCAAACCCACTCGTAGACCCTTCAGCACCTCCCGAGCCGCCTGCAGCACCACCTGCAGCACCACCACCACCACCACCACCACCACCACTTTCTCCCCTTAAATCATCAAAATCAGGGGGAAGCTCCCAAGGACTGATATGCAAAAGAGCATTCTTGAACGCATTCATGCGGTATTCATTTCGCGCATCGCGAAGTTGCAGCTGTTGGACAGTGTGTTTCAATACATGATAGCAGTTTTGCTTAGTTGCTACCATCAGTACCTTCTTGAGGTCCTTCATCGACATCGTCATTAATTTCGGGAATAGTGGTGGCTTTTCGTTTTTGCGAATCAATCGCTTGGGCGATGTTGAAATTGTCATAATAGTCTGTCATTGCCACTTGAGCAATCTCTCCATCCAGAAATTCAATTCCTTTGGACTTCATCAAGATAGTGATTACATTCGCAAAGGGTAGTGCCTTGGATCCTTTCCGCAACGCAGCCATCATGACCTCTAGCAGTATCCATCCAAAATTTAACTGTGTCCCATTTTTAAGACGATAAGCAACATAGAAGTCCAGATTACTGGGATTTCTAGTCGCCTTCCCATTGACACAGTAAGTGACTACCGCCAACAAAATGCGGTTCACCAAGGGCATGTTTTGAGTCTTTTTCGAAGGGAAGTACTCCAAGTTGAATTTAACGTCTTGCTCACTGACTCCATATTTGGTGCTCCAGTCAAACACAGAGAAGTTATTGAGACCCTCATTTCTAACTCCGAGGGCATCACAAATGTCCTGAATAGAGAAGGTGAGGGGTGTGCCAGCAACGACAGTGTGGAGTAACAGAGGCTGAGACTCAGTTTGTGGAGTGATCCACATGTTTGCATAGAACATTCTGGTGTAGCTTTTGGAGAAGAACTGCATGTCATGTCTGGACCAAAGAGGGGTCCAGCCCTGATGATCTAAAAGGGTGACAACTTGATTTGCTTGGTGAGCTTCAGTGAAGTCACTCACACGAATGAGTTTAAGGGGCACAACCGGACGATTGTTGCTACCCCATTCTTCGAAGAGCAGATGAGAGTAGATTGACAGATGTACTCCCTTTTCAGCATGACGAGGTGGTTTCTTGATGTCAGAGTCAAATTTCTTCAACCAAGGAAAATTTTCCTTGGAGAGGTTTTCACGAATGGAGATTATTTCTTGAGGTTCTACAACCCCCGCAGTTTGTTTGCACTTTTGGCTCCGGGAGCGTTTTGATGGTCCTGCAGATGCCATGAGAGAAGATTGTTTGATGGTTGTAGAAAGGCTTGAGAAAATAGAGAAGATGAAGGTAAGGATGAAATTTAAAAGGAGAAGAGGGAAGATGAAGAGATTAGGTGTTAAAGGTGAGAGGAAAATGGAGGAGTGGGAGTAAATGTTTGGGTTAGTGGAGGAAGATGAGGAGTTTGGGGAAGATGAAGAGGTTGGAAAACGGAGAAGGTGGGGAGTCGTGTGGAAGAAGTGGGAAAGAGTAATGGCAGCAGGAATTGATGTCCATTGATTGGCACAAAAACTGAAGAGACGGCAGAAATGACAGTGAAGAAATAGGGTTTAGGCGCCTAATGTGACTTCGAACGACTTCATAAAATAAGATGAAGCGCTTGAAGTCACTTCGAACGATTGTGGAAAAGCAGACTGAGCGCTTAATTTCACTTCGAACAAGTGAACTCATTTAGATAAAGCGCTTAATCCGACTTTGAACGCTTGTGATAAAGAACATAAAGCGCCTGATGTCACTTCGAACGAGTGACATCCTTAACATCAGGCGCTTGATGTGACATCGAACGCCTGAAGTAACTGTGATGAAGCGCCTTATGTATACTGACCTTGAAAATTTTGAAAATTTTCTTGCTCAAAACTCAAGATGGGTGATTATCAACCCATGTTGAGCAACCTAACCTACTTCTTATAGATGCAAATACATCACTAGGTAGAGGTTTCGTGAATATGTCTGCTAATTGGTCTCGTGTAGAAACAAATTCTACACTAACCAAATTCTTTTGTACACAATCACGGATGAAATGATATCTCACTTCAATGTGCTTAGTCCGACTATGTTGGACGGGATTTTGTGCAATATTGATAGCAGACGTGTTATCACACAAAATTGGCACCTTGGAGAAGTAAATGTTATAATCATTTAAAGTGTTTGTTATCCATAACAATTGTGCACAACAAGAGGCGGCCGACGCATATTCGGATTCCGCCGTAGAAAGAGACACACTGTTTTGTTTCTTGGAAAACTAAGAAACAAGACAATCTCCAAGAAACTGACAAGTTCCGGAGGTGCTCTTCCTATCAACAAGACTCCTCGCATAATCGGAATCACAATATCCTCTTAAATCAAAACATGCATTTTTAGGATAAAATAACCCAAATTTCAAAGTACATCTAAGGTATCTAAGGATGGGTTTTACCGCAATTAGATGCATCTCCCTAGGATCAACTTTGGAAATCTAGCACATAAGCACACTGCATGTAAAATATCGGGTCTACTAGCCGTCAAATAAAGTAGACTACCTATAATGCCACGATACAAGGTTACCGACATGCTTTCCTTTCTCATCCTTGTCAAGCTTGGCACTTGTGCTCATAGGTGTTTACTTCTCTTCCTTCACCAAAATTGTACTTTGAGCAAATCTTTTGTATTTGGTTTGGAAATGTACACGCCATCTTCGGTTTGCTTGTTTTGTAATCCAAGGAAATAGTTAAGTTCTCCCATCATGCTCATCTCGAACTCACCTTGCATAAGACTAGCGAATTGCTCACAAAGACAATTGTTAGTAGCACCAAAAATAATATCATCAACATATACTTGAACAATTAATTGATTTCTACCTTGTTCTTTTATGAACAAAGTAGTGTCAACTTTACCTCTTGAAAAACCATTATTAAGAAGAAAAGTACTTAACCTCTCGTACCAAGCTCTTGGAGCTTGTTTGAGGCCATAAAGAGCCTTTTTAAGTTTGAAGACATGATGTGGTGAATCATGACATTCAAACCCGGGAGGTTGTGCAACATACACTTCTTCTTGAATAACACCATTCAAGAAGGCGGATTTAACATCCATTTGGTAAAGTTTAAAATCCTATAACAAGCATATGCTAATAACATCCTAATAGCCTCAAGCCGTGCTACGGGTGCAAATGTCTCATCAAAATCAATACCTTCTTCTTGACGGTATCCTTGAGCAACTAACCTAGCCTTGTTTCTAGTGACATTACCTTGATCATCCATCTTGTTACGAAAACCCATTTCGTACCAATAATAGGATGATCGTGTGGTTTGGGAACAACTCCCAAACATCACTTCTTCAAATTGGTTTAATTCTTCTTGCATAGCCAAGATCCAATTTTCATCAAGAAGTGCATCTTTAACATTTTTAGGCTCTATAAGAGAGACAAATGCATTCTCTCTATATTGCCTTCGTGTGGTGATACCCCTATTTAAATCACCTATGACCAACTCGTGGGGTGAGAACTTTTGTTTAAATGATCTAGGAAGATTGGAGACATCTCCTCCAACTTCCTCATGATCACGTTCCGGAAGTGATGAACCTTCATCATTCACATGAATCTCATTTCCGGAAATGTGATGCATTTTCTACATTTTGTGTATCAACATGAGTATGAGAAATATTTCTATTTGACTCACTAAGTTCATGCACACAAGGTGGAGGAGTACCTTCAATAGGTTCTACTCTCAAGTCAATGAAGATGTTTCCATTTGGGGTCATCAACAATCTCTTGTTGATGAGCAACCATAGGAATATCCTCAAGAATTTCTTCTTGAGGAGTCACATCTTCATTTTCTTCACAATCCTCATTAAGTTTAGGTTCGTCACTAAGTGACTCATTAAACTTAACATGGATTGATTCTTCCACCTTTTGACTCCTTTTGTTGAAAACACGAAATGCTTACTATTTGAGGCATAACCTAAAAAGATACCTTCATGCTTTGAGGTCAAGTTTGTCCAAAGTGTCCTTGGTATTAAGTATGAAACACTTGCAACCAAAAACTTTGAAATACCCAATGTTGGGAACTCTACCATTCCAAAGCTCATAGGGTGACATTTAGGTATGGTCTCAAATATACACGATTGATCACATGGCAAGCGGCATTTACCGCTTCGGCCCAAAAATATTTGGGCAAACCGAACTCATTAACATTGCTCTACACATTTCTTGTAGAGTTCTATTCTTTCGTTCGGCACACCATTTTGTTGGGAGTTCTAGGTGCCGAAAGGTCATGTGAGTATCCTTTGGATACACAAAACCTTTCGAAATCACCATCAAACTCACCACCACGATCACTACGGATGGTCTTAATGGTGTCACCCACGTGATTTTCCAATCGTCTACTTAAATTCATAAACTCACTACATGCATCATTTTTCTTAGCTAGAAACATCACCCATGTATAACGAGTATAGTCATCTACTACCACGAAGGTATAATGTTTACCACCCAAACTTTTTGTTCCAACATCCCCATACAAATCCATATGAAGCAATTGTAGGGGTTTGGAGGTGGATATATTTGTCTTGGGTTTGAAGCTTGTTTTCACAAGCTTCGCCTTTTGACAAGTGTCACATAAGTCATGGTTTTCGAAACTCATTTTGGAAGGCCTCGGACTTTATTATTTTCGCAAATAAATTTAAATGTTTTGAAACATACATGTCCGAGACGTCTATGCCATAGTTGCGTCAAATCATTCTTAGCAACTAAGCAAGATACATTTTGAGAAACCAAAAATTGATGCTAAGTTTGTAAATTTTTTGAAACGCAAAGCCTCAAATAAGATATCATTACCCTTTTTCACAACACACTTTGTTTTCAAAAACGTTACCTCATAATTAGCATCACATAGTTGACTGACACTTATCAAGTTAAACTTTAACCTACAACATATAAGACATCACTAAGAGAAAAATGTTACCCACAATACCATGTCCTTTGATTTGGCCTTTGCTACCTCCAAAGTGGACAACTCCTCCATCTTGCATAGTGAGTCTATGGAAGAGACTTTGTCTCCCGTCATATGGTTGGAACACCCACTGTCCACGACCCATTTGACCTTCTTGTCTTCGCTTTCTCCATTGAGTGCTAGGGCCTGCAAATGAACCATATGAATTGGTACCCTTTTTGTTTTGGGTCCTTGAAGGTTAGTTACCTTCATTTCGCCTTTCGGCACCCACACAAGACTCTTATTTTTTTAGCCCTACATACTCTTTCTACATGACCTTTCCTATTGCAATAAAAACATGTAGGAGTATGTTTTGTGATTGCATGCTTGTGCGCATGCTTGTGCGTTGGCACATTTCGTGATCCTTTTTAGGAACAACCTTCTTTGGAATCAAGAAGGTTTTTGTTTCACGATTGGACCAAAGGTTGTGACACCTTTGGTGCATTTGCCTTTGCTTTAGGCATGTGCCGTTGTTTTTTCAAGAGGTTTTAGACTCCTTGACAACTTGTGCTTGTTCCTTTGGTTTTCCCTTCTTGGATGCATACATGGTGCTAGGCTTGATTTTAGCTTTCATGATTGGCCTAGATGCATCCTTAACCTCTACTTTGTAGCACTTACCCTTGAATCATTTTCTTCTCATCAAGGGCTTGAGCACATGATTTCATCAAATCATGTTTCTTTTGTAGTGCAATCACATGCATGGTCAAAAATATGTCATGCTCAAGTTGCAATGCAATGTGATCTTCTAAATGTCATTATACTCATTTAAGCATGCTCTAAATTCCTTTTTGACACGTTTGTATTTTAAATCTAAGAGGTCATTTTCTTGCACTAATCATCTCTTCATCAATTAATCTATAGTGAATGAAATATTGCATACCTCCATGTCATCATCAATGGCCATGAGTGCAAAGAACTCCTTGTAGATCATCTTGAATGACGTCCGTGAGAGCAAGATCATCATGGTCGCCGTTGTCGCTCTCGGACCCGGAAAGAATGCTCTCCCAATGGGCTACGCTTGCAAGGCCTTCTTCCTTTGGTAGATGGCCTTCTTATCCTTGAGTTGCGGCTCCTTCACCCGACAATCCTTCATGAAGTGACCAAACTTCCACACTTGTAGCATTTTTGTCTTGGTCCTTCACTTGTCCTTGGAGAATTTGCTTTGATGAATCTTTTAGCTTCATCCTCATTTCTGCAAAACGTCGGAATCTTCTAACAAGAAGTCCGACTTCATCATCCGAGTCCTCCGACTCGCAGCAAGAGCTTTTGTTGAGTTGGAATAGGGTCGTTCTTCTCTTGCGCATCAAGATGAATCTCATAAGTGATGAGATTCCCGTAGTTCATCCAAGGTGATGGTCTCCAAGTCCTTGGACTCCTCAATGGCCGTTACCTTTGCGTTTATTCTCTTCCTAAGCTATTTAGGAAGCAATGGTTGAGATCCTCTTGTTCTATTTTCTTGCCAACCGCAGTGAGAAGGTTGACAAGCTTGGTGAATCTTTGAATGGACTCTCTTTTTTTCACCT
The DNA here is from genome assembly GCA_036186865.1 of Eustoma russellianum. Lineage (NCBI taxonomy): Eukaryota > Viridiplantae > Streptophyta > Magnoliopsida > Gentianales > Gentianaceae > Eustoma > Eustoma russellianum. Next base: position 902,692 of record AP025065.1, read on the forward strand.
TTGGGGACAGTGAAGTTGTAGAATTGTTTGATCAACTGTCTCCTCTTTGCCTTCCTCACTTGAGATGTTCCTTCATGGATCATCTCCAACTTTGTCCAAGCTTCATGAGCAGATTGGACTCCTTAAATCTGAGCTCTCTCATTTGGAGTAAGAGAGCTATTCAAAATAGCAAGAGCTTTGCTATTTATGGCAAACTGCAACTCCTCTTCAGGAGTAGGATCACATCAAAAGGTATAGTGGAACCTTTTGATACCTCTCTCCATATACGGTACCCACAAGAACGTAAATATGTTTCCATGTTGGCTTCCATAGTGGTAGTTTAGAGGATCAAACATTGGAACTTTGACATGGACACTTGAAATAGAAGGGAGAAGTGTCTCTTGCCTCCTTCTTCTTGAGGCATCACCACTTGGGGAACTAGCATCATCAAAAATAAAGCTATCCATACTTTTAAGATCAAATCTTGCTATTTGAACTCAAAATCACAAGATTAGCTCTGATACCAATTGTTAGGTCCCTTAGAACACACTAGAAGGGGGGTTGAATAGTGTGTTCACCAAGTATGGATATTTTCTGGATATTTTTCTTTGAGTGCAGCCAATACTTGGGTGTGTTCTTTAAGAAGAATAAAAACTTTGCAAAGAGTAAAGAACACAAGGATGTATAGAGGTTCAAGTCAAATGACTCTACTCCTCTACCTTCTTGATTTTTCACAAGAAGGATTTTGAAAAGGGATTGTTATTTCTATGGGGGAAACAACAATCAAAAAAAATCCAACAAGATGGAAAACTAGGCCACACGCCTAGACCACAACCAAGAATTCTAACCCCTTGAAGTCTAGCCTCCAAAGATCTTCTTTGCCCTCAAAGAAATCTTGTAGGGAGAATAGTGCACCACAACACTATCAACTAACCCTCCAAGGTTAGAAATCTAAACAAGAAGCACCCTTGCTCCTGACCAACAATCTACACAGCCTCTCACAATCTTCACTCACTAAGAAGAAGATCTCTTCTTCCTTTACAACACAACTCTCAACATAAAGTAAAATACAAGATTACAACTATTTTGAGAGCTTGAAACTTTGAGAGAAACTTGAGAGCTTGAATGTAGAAAGTTGTTGAAGAAAATGGAAGAACCCTTCTTTTATCATCTTCAAAAATCTTCCCGTTTGAACCCTTGCAGAGCCAATAATGGGATTTGGCATTTGTGTTGGTGTGTCCTTTTCATTTGAAAACTCCTCTGGCATGTAGCAACATATTTGGAGAGGTTTCAAAATGGAAGCCAAATGACGAAACCTGACTTCTTCAGGAATGAGAGAGGACCTGTGAAAATAACACTAAAAGAGGAGGTACAAAGAGTAAAAGATGTTAGAAAGTGAAGCATAAGACTTTTGTAACGTTGGTCACATGAAGCGCCTAAAGTGTTTATAACACATGCGTTCAATGTGACATGGAGCGCTTTATGTGAAAAAGAACAGGCGTTGAAGTCACATAAAGCGCCTTATGTGGCAACTAAAGGCGTTCGAAGTCACATGAAGCGCCTAATGTCATCCTTCATGCTTGTTCGAACTAATTCTGACATTTCTCAGAAAGTACTTGGTGTACGTGCCCATTTTGGGGGAAAAGTACTTTTGACTTGGTGGTACACATGAAGCACCTAATGTAGGCGTTCAAAGTGTACTGCCTTTTTCCCAGAACACATGAAGCGCCTAATGTAGGCGTTCGAAGTGTTCGGGCTTCCATACACTTCACATGAAGCGCCTAATGTAGTCGTTCGATGTGTACTGGAATTCACCAAGGCACATGAAGCGCCTAATGTAAGCGTTCGAAGCATACTGACTTCCAACACATCACATAAGGCGCCTAATCCGTCGTTCGAAGTACATAATTGTGCAAATCATCAAAACTTAACTTGTTCTAACACTTCTCATCCTTCCCAGACCCTATCGCGTGATAGCTTTTGTTATCGTTGAGATATATTGGATATGTGTTGTTGTTCCTGCACTGCCTATGACATTAACCTTGTAACTAATACAAGAAAGACAAAGATTGATTAAACAAGAAAAGTATATACAATAGATGTATACTGAAATAAATCATTTGGGCAACATTTTCTAGAATGATGACTCATGAAATTACGTGTAAAATCAAGTAAACCAATATATGAATGTGGTATCACGTCTTGTGTCACTTATGCAATCTTAAAGTATGTGATAGCTTTTCGTTAAAAAGGAGTTAACCGCAAATCCATATTTCATTATTAACCCTTCACGAAACCACAAAGCCATACTAGCTTGAGACAAACAATAGTAGGTTATCAATGTCATACCAAGGATCAGAGTTCAAATCTCTATATGGAATTAGTCTCTATTTTTTTTTTTCTTTACATTTTGTTGGAAGAGTTACGGGTCAAACCCTTAATCCTGATTAAGAACATACTTTACAAACAGTATTCAGGTCGAATGAAGATTAGTCTCATCAAATGATGAAAACACCGACTGGTCTACATAGTTGAAAAAACAATCCAACAACAACATTACCTTATTGCGTTAGAGGCTCCCGCCTATGGCGGGGTATGGGGATCGGATGTACGCAACCATACGAGGTTGTTTTCCGATGACCCATAATAAAATTTGCGCCAAACTGTGTCGATCAACTGTTATTTCACGATATAAGAAAAAGCATAACGCATATAATAGTATAACCCATGCACTATTAAAATAGTACACTGGATTGGGTCTGAGAATGGCGTGTAAACCATGCATGTGGTTGGAGTCAACGTCACCATGAAGATAACATATCATACAGATTAAAACGTATTTTAGTGGAGCTTTCAAACCAAGTAACAAGTTAACAAAATCATGCACTGGATTGAATCTGGGAGCATCTCCTAGTTGACCCTGTGAAGTTGAAGTGGGTAGCCATAGAGGAGTGAATTATAGTGATAATTGAGGCATTTGATCAGTTCAATGGTTCTTAGATCTGTCCTTTTGGTTGGCATTACCGTCTCCGATACGGTCGTGAAGTGGATGAAATCCGGGCTTGTATAACTGACCTCAGGTTCCTCCATATGTGGCTCTACTGGGGGATGAAATCTCCTCTTTTTTCTTCACTCCCTTTCCACCACCCGTCACGTGGCACCAGAGGTAGGATGGTGAGGCTAGATGAAGTTGGGGAGGAAGAGGTATATGAGAAGGGATGAGAGACACGTGACGGGTGGTGAGGAAGGGGTAAGGGAAAAAGGGACGAGGACATCTCCTCCCCTCTGGTGGTTTACCAATAATTGGATCAAATCACTCAGCTCACTCAGAACATCATCTTGCTCATTTAGCAATAATTGAAATTTCATTTCTTTTTTCTATTATTGTGTCATCTACGCGCAGATACATATAGAACTGGGGTCTTACTGGAAACAAACTCAAACTCTCTTTTTCTTAGGATAGAGGTATTATTTGCCTGCCTCTCACCCTCCTCAGATCTTAGCGATAGCTTTTGATGTCGTTGCAATATACTGGATGTGTTTGTTGTTAAATTTCATTTCTTTCTCGCTGAGAACGAACTTTATGGGCGGAAATAGCTAGTATTTTTGTCCATAAATTTCATCCAATCAGTGCGCTCACGCTAGCATGAAAGTCCAATATGAAGGATGAGGATTTTGCCCCTGAAATTGTGGTGGCTCATGTGTACAATTTGAAGACAAACTCCTGGAAAAGATTGGCCAACCCACTTAAATCCAGCTGATCCACCCATTTTCTTTAACGGGTTCATCCATTGGTCTGTGTTTCCAATGGATCCTGGCCGTAGGTCTCCGTATACTTACCGTCAACATCAAAAATGAACAGTTTCAGGAGATGCAGTGCCCTCACGGCTGTGAAAAGTATCTCCTTCAAGTCACGGAAACATCATTTTGTACAAAATATAAGGTAAAACTGTATTCATCAGATCGCGAAGCAATCCGTCCCCTCCATGGACCTTATGTAAACAAGGGAGCTTACTGCACCGGGAATCCTCTTCTCACCTGTCAGTTCCATCAACTTCGGCAGTATGATAAGAGCAATGGACTATGGTCATATGAAATTGTAATTTGCGTTGAAAGTTTAGCCTTGAAGGCGTGAAGGTAAAAGGAAAATAAGATCAACACCATCCTGTGAAGAAAGATATGCTCATATTCACAAAATAAGTGTCTCAATTACTTATACATCAACCTCCAACCACATCATCGATCAATCATCAATCATACCCAGCTGCCGATCAACCTCCAACCACATACAACACATTTGGTACTGCTACAAAACTAAAGGCAGCTAAACTCATGAAGTATTCTGTATGCTTAAACCTTGAAGAAGCTTGGGACCTTCAATGGCACGCTCACAAATCTACCATGATGGATACATCATACACTAAGCTGCTACAAACTTTGAAATCATTATGACATCAGGAAATTCTTACTTCTAGCAATTCTCCATGTTTGCTTCTTCCTTTTCCATCTTAAAATGGCCATCTTTTGATCTTTCCACATCCTATATTTTCGTCGGTTCCTTAACCAACTGGAGTAATCCTTACCCTGCTTACACTCGATAAATTCAGCCAAATCATCAAAATCAGGTGCTTTCTTCCCACGCTTTAGTATGCAGTTAAGAAAGACTTCGCCATTGCTTGTCTCCTCAGTTTGCTCTTCAACATCCACAGCAACACCAATGGTATCAGATGGTGAATTTGCTTCTATATTCGGTAAACGTTCATCTTGGGATTTTGTTATGCAGTTTCTCGAAGATCTGACAGGATGAGAATGACTGCAGTTAAACAGATTTACCACAAAACTAACAAAATTTAACCAAAAACCATAAAAAAAAGTCTCTCTTTTAGAGATCCACTTGTAACACCAAAACACCGTAGACTGATTTATATACTACAAGCTTTATAGGTTCAGCAATATAGAGAAACCAGCAAAAGGTATTACCCTATTGTCTTAGAGGCTTCCGTCTATGTTGGGGTATGGGGGTGGGATGTACGCAAACATACCCATGTGTTAGAAACACAGAGGTTGTTCCTGATGACCCATAATGAAAATCGCGTCACGCTGTATCGATCAAATGCTACTTCACAATATAAGAAGCGCAGCCAATTTAGTGATTCATTTTGCTTTGTTCCATCATATTTCAAAGTCAAGGAAGAGTGTGTCCTTGACTCCACTGGAAATGGAAAAAAGAGCAGATTATACACCAAAATACCTATCAGCTACACTTTTAAAAGAATATACAAACAAGAAATGCAGATACATTAAAATAGTTTTACCTTGACAACATAGAATGAGTCCTCACAAACTTAGAAGCAATCACCTGGCTAAATTTTTGGTCTGTATGAGTCTGCAAGCATTTCAGCCAGTTTAATATACTGCAAACAAATTGTGCAGTTGCACATCACGGTCCAAAAGCAAAAGGGAATACCTCATGTATACTGACTGATGAAAAGCCAGATGAAAAAGGTTCTGAACTACAGTCACAGAGTTGTCGCAACATATCCAAGTTACCCTCAAAAGCAATAAGATTCATCAGGGCCATTAGTGTTGACAAGCTGCCCTTTATTAAGAAATCAAAACCCATACTGAAACTTAAGGAGAGAAGCCCGGAGAAATGCAAAAACATCATCTTGGTGTTCTGATTCCTTGTAGGGCAGGTCTTCATCATATTACATAATAAGTGCTGGAACGGAAGATGAAGGCTGCAGTTTGCAAAACAGCCAATTGCGCTCGAAAGAATATCGTATTCCTTACACAAATGGATGTCACTTAAGCATTTTGGATGCTCCGGATCACCACTATATCTCATATATGAAACAGCTCTTAACAGAGAAGTGCTCATCAATTTCAACAGAGCAGCTAGAATGCATAGATCTTGAGGGCAACAAATCTTACTTGCATCCGATGCACCATAGTTCACTCCATTATAAGCTTCCATGATAATGCGAATTAATATTGAAAAAATCTCAGCTTGAAAAGACTTGTCAAAGACATCTTGGCACTCCTTGACATATGCTATAGCAGAACTCACTACGTTGGTCTTGGTTTTATCGGATGTGCTACTTGTTAAGTACGATTGGAATAGTTATGCAACTTGATGATCAAACAGCTAATTCTATTTCGGGTGTCTGGCATTAGAAAAGACTCAAATGGAGGCTGAAAATCTTTACAATTATCAGACTTGATAAAGTCTCTGGAACTTTTATCTAATTGCAAATTATGCATGTGTTTTGTGTACAAGGCTACTGACTTTTCTAGTAGCGTGAGCAAGCAGTTCATAAGTCGACGATCAGGTTTTAAATCGTCATAATCCATACAACTGATGGCTTCAGAAACAAAGGCAAGAACATGTGCTTGCATAAACCTTGGTGCAGATAAGATGATGGGATTTAGAAGCAACACAGTAGCTGCAGCTGAACTAACTTCAAAAGTTCTTGGGGAGTATCTGAAATTCTTCTTCTCCACACAAAACAATCTGTTCAGTAACTCTTCAGTAGTTTGCTCATCTGAAAATGCTAGACAAAATGCACAGAGATAACTTCCAACAGAAGTCCAACATCACCGTGCCCAGAGAGCGGCAGACATAGAATGTCGCCGGATGGGATAAAAGAGTCAATCAGCTTTAAGAAAGATCTTATTTGACCATGCATCAAAAGTTCATCCAGGATAACCTGCAGTACATTTTTCACATTCTTGTGGCGTCAATATTTGAAAGCAAAAAAGTGAAGTAGCTATATAACAGTACAATGTTAGACACCACTCTATCGACAAGCATGAGCAAGATTCTCTAGATCCACCATCCGCTAATGCAATGGATGGACTTGCGGGATCACATACATTCAGAAAACATTAATAAACCTGGATGGAAGTTTATGTTGAAACTTGGGCTTACATGAGGTGAGACCCATATCCACTCAAAATCTTAAGGCAATGGGTGGTGGTACTTTATACTCATATAAGCCATGCATTTTTTCTCAAATTAGCCAATGTGGGATTCTCAACACCCGCCCTCACGTGGCAACGTGACTTGACATACACACGCGCCTTACAATCCGCCCTCAATCACAAACCACAAGCCAGGCATGAACATCTGGACTTAGGTGAGGGGAAACATTAAGTGGCCAACCATGGGCCAGACAAGGGATGAGTCAACATACCATGTTGAAACTTAGGCTTACATGAGGTGAGGCTCATATCCACTCAAAACCTTAAGGCAATGGGTGGTGGTACTTCATCCTCATATAAGCCATGCATTTTTACATTTGGAATATTCATTTAATGTAAAAATCACCTCAAGCATCGCAGATACAAAATGGAGACAAGAACTGGATGGCTCAAGAAAATGCAAGGAAGCAACAAAATCCTCGGTAGACGAGGCAGCATATTCATCATCAGCAATTCCACATGTACTAGAGATAGATCTCTCAAATGTTATTCCCTTAACTTTCTTCACTTTGAACTTTGCTGACCTTAGCTGCCGAAGTATTCGCAAAACAACTTGACCTTTCTGAAAAAGATATTCCTGATTGATCTGCGGCAAGGTCAGCAACAGCAAACAGCACCTTAAAAGCAAATTTACTATCGCGAAAGAATCCCACCTAAATGAGACAGAGCTATCATCCTCCTTGGATAAAGAAGAAAAGCAATGCTCAAATCGTTCTGCAAGTTCCTTGAATAGCAGATCCGAGACTGCTACAATATCTTCTAGCTTACACAAGTCATCAGCAATTTCCTCGGCACAATCATTTGATTCAGCGCCACATATCACACTACATTGTGGGATCGAGCTTAATTGATTGAGCAGCAAATAACACCGTTTTAGTACAGATGGACTGACACCCTGAAATTTCAAGCATCAAAAACAAAAATAAACAGAGGTCAACTCTTTTTGAGCCAACTACATCTCCACCACTCAACACAACCTTCCCAAAACAAACAAACAACAACAACATTACCTCATTGCCTTAGAGGTTACCGCCTATGGCGTATATGGGTGGTCAGATGTACACAACCATACTCCTGTGTTAGAAACACATAGAGGTTGTTTCCCGATGACCCATAATGAAAATTGCGTCAAGCTATGTCGATCAACTGCTATTTCACAATATAAGGTCATCTCCAGTGGGTGCACCAAAACACCCATTTGGTGCAAAAACTCACTCCAACCAAACACCAAACCTTGCACCAAATAGGTGAAAATGAATAGTGTTGCAACAAATAGGTGCAACACTATTCATTACACCAAATCACTATTCATCCGGCACATCATCATTTTAAGCATATTAATTTAATTTTATTTAATTTTAAGCATATTAATTTAATTGTACTATTTTGTTTTATTTATAATTTAATTCTTATTTTTAATTTTTAAATTTATAGGAACACGTTAAGATATAATCCACCTCAGTTAAATCAATGAATAATGGATTAATGAATACTTACGTTAAATTTGTATGAATGTTAAATTTGTGTTAAATTATTTATAATAATGAATTAAAAATAGAATGATTGAAGACTGTTTATTGCACCAAATAGGTGATTTGTTGCAAAATTTGGTGTTCTGTGTTGGAGATGGTCTAAGAAGCGCATCTAATTTATTGAGTCATTTTGCTTTATTCCATCATATTCCAAAGTAATAGAAGAGTGTGGCATTCACTAAATGTAAAGTAACCTTCACAAAACAAAGTATCCACTAAACTTGGCAGCTTGGATAAGGTTGTAGAGACAGTTAAAAGTAAAATGGACAACACCTCAAACTATGCAAACAAAAAATTAACCCAGAAACACTCAAATAAAAAGTAGGGGAAAGGGTAATATGAAGAGGAAAAGATTTAACATAGAATCTCAAGAAGAATATTAATCACCCATAGTCAAAAGAAGCTCGGAAAAAATGACTTGAAAAAAAAAATTACAACTTCCTATATGATTAATTTGAAGTTTTGAACATAAAATAGCCGGTGCAACCCATTGAATTTCAGGTTAAGGAAACAAGAAATCCAAAAGTTGACATTTTTAATTCAAACGCGCTCAACCTCACGAAGCTATATATAGAAAGTGGCCCTTTTCACACAAAAAAAAAGCCTTCTTTCTTACTTTTTCTGCAGTTATCAGATTATTTCTCTAGAGACTTAAAAGAAATGGCACCAAACTTGAATTAAAAAGTATGATTTAATAAAGGGTACCTGAGGAGATAGGAGGGCATAGATAAGAGCGTGAAGAGAAATTGGAGAATCTTTGTCCGGAGAGTTTGGTCGCCGGCGTTTCGACTTTCGCGGACCCATTTGGCAGCTGAATCAATTACCAGAAATCAAGATTGTAGGATTTGGAGAGTTTACATAGAAATTGGCGCAACCGTTTTAGTAGCATTCAAAAAGGAAGAGGGAAAGCTTACATAAGTATGCTGGGAAATGAAACGGGCTTTGGGCTTTAGTTATAAATACAGGTTCACTCAAGCGTACCTAAGAAGTCTATTGACTTTGTCGGTTGCAAAGGAAAAAATAGCAATTTTATTATAAAATTTATTTTATTGCAGATTTGGAAATAACTTATTTTTATACATCCCGGTTCTGTCAAAATTGCCCCACATATATCAAAACCGTATATTTTTATTTTGTTGGAAGTTTTATCAAAACCGCCAAACGCAAAGTGGTTCATTAAAACGTACCTAAAAAGTCTATTGACTTTGCCGGTTGGGAAAAAGAAAAGAAATAGTAGTTTTATTAAAAAAGCCTATTTTTATTACAGAGTTGGAAGTAAACTCGTTTTATACATAGCGGTTCTGTCAAAATTGGCCACCACATATGTCTTCTGAATTTCGTCATTAATAAAACCGCCAATGTACAGTGATTTTGTTAAAAACTGTCATGTGCTCCGGTAAACATATAACGGTTTTGTTAAACTACTGTGTTGCTCGGCGGTTTTCACAGGCAAGGGCAACCAGAATGCACTAATTACATAAAGCATGGGGATTGTTTAAATATGGTGCATGTTGTAATATCACTAGTTAAAATCAATTATAATGATTTTAATAATAATTATAATTTATTGTAAGATATCGTGATTTATTTATAAACCACTGATGAAGCCGGATCTTCACCAAGAGTCTAAGATAATCCGAAATAAACTCGGTCAGTTGAATGGGAAAGATGTTACTGGAATAGCTTCCTAGAAGTCTTGCACAAGGAAGCAGAAATCAGAGGTCCCAGGGGGGGTGACCCAGGTAAAACCCTCTGACGCTCAAGTCAGAGTTTGGGGGGGTCAATTCTCACTGAGAATATGATTTTGGTATATAGAGTTTTATAAAAATCTCCACAGTTCTTTGACTGAGGAGAGGATTTCGGTGTGTTTGCTCTGGATGAGGTAACAAAAATGTTTCGATCCCTTCTTGGGTCTCCGTTAGCTTGCTTTGGTTAGTTTCACCCTTGTTCCGTCTACTTCTGACAACGGTTAAGGACGTTGCGTGGGGCAGTAACCCTATGGCAACTGTAGGTCTTGGCTGATATGACTAGTAGGGTCGGCTGATGTGACTTGGGCGTGTACAGGCTGAACAGTGAATGTGTACCTCTTCCTTGAAATGCACCTCTGCCTGATGGTCCCACAATTAATAGTAGCATTACCCTTTGCAAAGTGCAATGTCGAATCTGGCCGAAGTTGGTCCGAAGCATAACACAGGCTGAAGTTGAGGTTGAAGTTGTATGCCGAGGTGCAACCCTTGGCATATTCTTTAGTAAGGATGTGGGAGTAGAACCGAAGTACCGTTTAGCCAAACAGCGGTGCATAGGTGCCGAACTGCAGGAGTTATACACTTGCACAATATCTACCGTTGACTATTGTTGACTAACAGTTGATTATTTTTGGTTTATCATTTGCCCCCAAATTTTGTATGGCCGAGCTGACCTGTGAGGGCAGACAAAATCTATTCTGAGGAGGTCAGTGACGTGTCCTTTATTAATTGGGCAGTTATCCTCTTAACTGCGCCGTATTTCCCATTAACCGCACCTTTAGCCTCATAATTGAGCCGTTATTCCCCCTTTAACAATCAGCACCCAGTTTCAACGCATTATCATTACTTCTCCGGCGATTTCAGTAATCGAGAAAAGGGGGAAAACTGAACCGTCACTCCTTTTTGAATTTTAACTGAAAAGTTACAACTTTTCATCTTCCTTCTTATAAATAGGGACACTTGCCCTAATTCTTTCTTCTTCTTTTTCCTTTGTTCTGCGCATCGTTACTCTGCTTCTCTGCTCTTCTTCTTAGTATTCGAAAGCTTATCTCCGTCCTTACTCCGGTGTTCTTCAGCTCAGCCCTTCAAATTTTTCTGTAAGCTTCTCTTTCTTCCTTATTCACGGCTTTTGTTATATCATCTTCTTCTTCTGATTCCCAAAAACAGATCAGCTCACTCTTTCCCAGCTGATCTGGAGGGTGACCGAAGAGGTCCAATCCCTCCATGAGAGGTCGGATCCCTAGTGAGGACAACCGTCCCTCTAAGGAGGTTGCGTCTTACTGGTGAATCTTCTAAGGTTACCTCCACCTCCTCTTCCATAATACCCCTGCCGTCCATTGACAGGGGTTCGCCTTCTTCAGCAGTGCAAAGTTCAGCCTGCACTTTAAAGATTGCTGACTTTTCTCGCTTCTGTACTGAATTTAGCATAGACAGAAGTACCTTTTCTCAAATTCTGCCTCTTCCTCATCAAACTGCCTATGATCCAATCGCTGGGTTTGAGGCAGTTTATGAGGAATATTTTAAATCTGGGTTTGACCTTCCTGTTCCTGGCCCTTTACTTCATATCCTTAACTTTTATAACCTTAGATTACCCCAAATCATGCCCAACTGCTTAAATGTAGTTGCCAGTTATCTGCTCTACCTGAGAGCTGCTGGGGAGGAGTTTAATCTTCCTGTCTTTAGGGGTATGTCCGTGTGTAAACACAAAGAGAGTTGGTATTACTTTTGTAGGAAACATCCTAATAAAGTAATCAACCACGCCATCAACATCCCTTCTTTCACCAAAAATTGGAAAAGTCGTTTCTTCTTTATCAAAGCCATAGGATTACCCGAAAGGAATCAATGGAAGTTCGAACCTGCAGATAACAAGAGGCCAAGCAAAAAATTCTGTGATGAAGCCTCAAGGTTACTGAATATTCCGCAAGCCGTTGATTGGAAAAGGGTGGATAGTTCGGTTGTGAAGGCTGCCGACCTGGGCCACTTCTAGCCAACACACCGATTTCAACCTCTTGGCTCTTCAGCCTTAGCATTAATTCTAGGTATATGTCAATGCTTTAAATATCTCTGATTTTTCTTGATATTGCTCATGTGTCTTGATCACTCTCCCGTTGAATCTTGTAGGAACCATGGTGTCTGAAACTCTCAGCAAATTGAAGAAGTTGGCTCCCAGAAGAGGAAGAGAGAGGATGGACAACCCTCCTCTTCTGATCAGACACCTTCTAAGACCTCATCTGAGGTGCAGGCTCTGCCTGCTATTCCTGCTGCTCCATCAACCTAAGGTAACGGTTTCTGATTTTGATGTTGCTACATTATTTGCTTTCACTTCAGCATTTTAAACTTGGTTTTTGTTACAGCTAAAGCTTCGGTTAGTTCTACTCCTGCTGCAGCCAAGAAGCCTGCTCAGGCTGCAGCTCAGCCAGCGAGTAAAAAGAAGACTTCTGAGGCCCCAGCTTTGCCCCCCAAACCTACTGCAAAGGCTGGGGCAGAAACACCTCAAACTGCTCCTCCAACCAAAGTTGCCTCAAAACTCAACAATCTAAACCTACTCCCCCTGCTGCACCCAAAACCCAAGCCTACCAACCCGGTCTCAGCTGCTTCACAAAGTCCTACTCCAGCTCCTGCTGCACCAAAAAGTTCTGCTCCTCCCGTGGGATTAGTCATTAATGATCCCAAAACTGCCCCCACTGGAGGAGTTGTCTTAACTTCAGGAGAAGATGCTCCTCAGCGTCCTCATGGAAAAGCTCCCTATGAAGGGGAGCCTTCGCATCAGCACCGCCGTGCCTGGAAGAATCTGGTCTACTTCTTTTCTGATACTGCTGCTCATCCAGGAGTGGCCAGAAAATTGGCAGATCTACCAGTGCTGCCCAAAGATTTGGACCATTTTGCCTTCAATGACTGGGATACTGCTTTAAACGTGTATCTGAGAAACATGTCCATGGTAGGTTCTCCTTTAAAATTTCCAACTTTTTTATTTAAGTTGTGAAATCCCTTGTTTAACCCATATTGGTTATTGCAGTTGCGAGTCCAAGAATGTGACATGCTCATAAGAGCAGAAGAATGCGCAACATGGTGGTCCAACTCTCTGAGAGCTATGCAACTTGAGGAATGCTAATGACGAGTTGACAGAGATGGCAAAGCCCCATATTCAAAGATGGAAGAGATGAATGCAGAGCTGAGCGCATTGAGTCTGAAATGGACTCAAGTGAAGTCAGAAGTGGACTCCTTGTCATCTGAAAATTCCAAAGCTTAAGGAAGGCAAGGAGGAGTCTGACACTAGGCTGGCAGTTGCAAACTCACAAGTAGATCAAATGAAGGAAGTTATTGCCAACATTGAGCTGGTGTCCACCAAGACTCAAGCTGAGTGGACTTCTTCCAAAAGAAACTCAGCACTTGTGAGCAGGAATGTCCCATCTGAAGAGCCAATGTTGAAGAAGAGCAAAAAGAGCAAAAATGATCTGGCTCAGCAACTGGAGGCAGAAAAGAAGAGCACAGGCCTGAGCTCATCTCACAATTGAGCTTCAAGCCGAAGAGATAAAGAAATCTGTTGTTGCTGAGTTCAGGAGCTCTGAATACTTTTCAGATAATCTGCTGAAGATGCCAAGGCTCTGTTCTGGCGATGGGACAAACTTGTGCAATTGATGCCTGCAGCGAAGTTTCTATTCAGTCTTGGAACAGACGAACCATCCTCAACTTGCCGATCTCTACAAACCCCGAAGCTGAAGCCCTTATTTGACAAACAGGTAGAGCAATTCAAAGAAGGAGCTGATCTCAGAGAGGCTGTCTGATGAGATGAGGATTAGAATATGACTTTTTTCTTCATTTTTTCTTCACGTAGCTAGTTGTAATAGATCAACTTTTTGAATGACAATTCCATTTTTTTCTTCAACTGTGCCTCTTCAGGCTTTGCTGGCAATCATTTTTTTTTTTTTAAATTCATACTTTTTGTAAGTATTTTTGACTTCTGCTTCTGACTTCAATTCTGCCAAAATCTTTCAACATAATCCCTCATAATACACGTGCTTGACTTCGGCTCTGCCAAAAGTCTTTGTGTTGTCTTTCTGGTCCAAATGTTAAAAAGTATTAGACTTCGGCTTTGATCCTTAGCTCTGCTAAAGATTCCGTTATTGTCTTTTTTATCTCATTCTTACTGAATTTTTCCACAAGTGTTGGACTTCAGCTTCGACATTTGGCTCTGCCAAAAATGTTGTGCTGCTTGACTGAACTACAGCTTCTGCCGAGCTTTAACTTCGCAATTGAGATAAATTCAAACAAAGTAAACCTGCTACTTTGCTTGATCTAATTAGGCAAAATGAAGAAATCACATGTTGGCACTGCCATAAAACATTGCTTTATTCAACTTCAGCGCTGCTGATAATTACACAAATGATTTACAATTTTCTAGCACTGCTAGTAGATGAAAACTGTGAATCCTGTTCACTAGAATTTGTCCCTCAACGGGCATCTGCCTCAGGCCTGCTGAGGTCTTGTTGAGTCGAGTCCTGCTTCAGTCCATCTCAGTCCTGCTGAGGTAAAGAATTCATTGGGAAACCTATTCCACCTGTGTTGAGTCCTGCTCAACTAGCTCAGACCTGCTAAGGTTAAATACATCACTGATGTAGAAGTCTCAAGTGAGTAGAATGCCAAGTCCTTGGTAAGTTTTGCCTTCCAAGGTTTGTATCTTGTAAGCTCCATTTGAACGCACCTCCACTATTCGATAAGGACCTTCCCACTTAGGATTAAAAGTCCCGGCTAGTGCTGCATGACTTGCTTCGTTATTGCGTAGTACCAAATCCCCTATTTGATAAGACCTTGGTCGTACTCGAGAATTATAATACTGGGACAATTAAATTTTTGTACTGAGCCATGCGAACGTGGGCTTATTCCCTTCTCTCTTCCAACTCGTCCAAATTCAATCGCAGCCCTTGGTCATTAGTCTGATTAGAATAATGATCCACCCGAGCATAGCTGGATCCAACTTTCAGCTGGGATGACTGCCTCAGTACCATACACTAAGGAAAAAGGTGTTTCCTTAGTGGAAGTTGAAGGAGTTGTCCGATATGCCCATAGTATGCTTGGGAGCTCCTCTACCCAACTTGCCCTGGTTTTATATAAGCGTTTTCTCAAACCATCCTTAATTATTCTGTTTGCCAGTTCAACTTGCCCATTAGCTTGAGGGTGTGCTACTGAAGTAAATCTTTGTTCAATTTTGAGCTCAGCACACCAACTTTTGACGGGATCATCAACGAATTGTTTTCCGTTGTATGAAATGAGAACTTGTGGAAGGCCGAAGCGGCATATGACGTTTTTACACAAGAGCTTCTTGATTTGATTTCCTGTTATAATGGCTAAGGGCTCTGCTTCCACCCATTTGGTGAAGTAATCGATGGCAACAACCAAGAATCTAACTTAACCTGGAGCTTGAGGCAGAGGTCCAACAAGATCTATTCCCCACTGTACAAATGGTCAGGGACTCGTGACAGAAGTGAGTTCTTGACTTGGCAAATGTGACATTGGAGCATTGAACTTGACATGCTTGGCACTTCTTAACTAATTCCTCTGACATCAAGGACGCAGAGTAGGCCAGTAATATCCAGCAAGGTAGCACTATTCTTGCTAACGATCGCGCACCAGAATGATTTCCACAGATCCCTTGGTGCATCTCCCGAAGGATGTATTCTCCTTCGTCTTCATTTACGCACTTCAACCAAGGCTGTGAAAATGACTTTTTATAAAGGTGGTCGTTAAAGAGAGCATACCTTGCTGCCTTCAATCGAAGACACCGAGCTGCTCGTTTATCCTCGGGCTGAATTCCATGCTGCAAGAAGTTAACAATTTCATCCATCCAAGTGTTACGGTAATCAACTTGCAGCACTTCAGTTGGCGTCATAAGCACGGTACATTACTAGCTCCACAACTATCTTTTTTCCCCAAAGTTGTTGAAGTGGATGAAGCTAGCCGAGATAACGCGTCAGCTCTCTTGTTGGCCGATCTGGGGAATATGTTCAATGCTGAAGTGCTCAAACGTTTGGCCGAGCTGCAGCACTTTAGCCAAATACTTTTTCATGTTTTCCTCTTTGGCTTCATAATCCCCGTTGATCTGGAAACGATCAACTACGAATCACTTCGGGAAATGATTCGTTCTGCCCCCAACTTTCTTGCGAGGCCTAGTCCTGCTATTAGGGCCTCATATTCTGCCTCGTTGTTAGTTGATTCAAAGTCAAAGCGCAAGGCATATTCAAATTCTTCTTTGTTGGGGTTGATGATTAGGAGTCCTGCTCCACAACCATCTTTGGAGGAAGACCCATCCATATATAATGTCCAGTCCGCCGCTGGCTTAACATCTTCCTCCACGGATATCCCTTCATGCCAAGAAGTCTGCTAATGCTTGGGCTTTAATAGAAGTTCTTGACTTGTACTGGATATCATACTCTGCAAGCTCTACAGCCCATTTGGCAGCTCGGCCAGATGTGTCTGGCCTTGACAAGATTTGTTTCAAAGGCTGATCAGTGACCACTACAATTGGATGAGCTTGCAGGTAAGGCCTGAACTTCCTTGCAGCCACTACGAGTGCTAAGACTACCTTCTCAGCATTAGGATATCTCACTTCAGGCCCATGTAAGATTTTACTTGCAAAATAGATAGGTCCTCTGCACATTATCCTGCTCCTTGAGCAAACTGCACTTACAGCTTCTTTGCACGTTGAGAGGTACACATAGAGCTCTTCTCCGGGCAGGGGTGAAGTCAACATTGGCACCTCGGCCAGATGGGACTTCAGCTCATCGAAGGCTTTTTGACATTGATCATCCCACTGAAAAGCTGTTTTCTTCTTTCAAGATCTGGAAGAAAGGAAGAGATCTTTTCGGCTGACTTGGATAGAAATCTGCTCAGCGCGGCAATTCGGCCTGTTAACCTCTGCACTTCCTTTACATTCCTGGGAGGATGCATGTTTCGTAAAGCTTCAATTTTAGCAGGGTTGGCCTGCACCCCTTCTTTGGAAACCATGTACCCCAAGAACTTTCCAGTGCGTACCCCAAACGTGCACTTCTTTGGGTTCAGCCTCATGTGTGAGTCTCTCAGCACAGTGAAGACTTCCCTTAAGTTCTAAATATACTGATTAAGAGACATGCTCTTGATAAGCATATCATCAATATAAACTTCCATAATCCGGCCAATTTGTTCACTGAACAAAGAATTGACCAGACGTTGATAGGTGGCCCCAGCATTCTTCAACCCATGGCATAGTTACATAACAATAAGTACCTGACTCTGTTATGAAAGCAGTTTTCTCCTGATCTTCTATTGCCATTATGATCTGATGATAACCTTTAAAGCATCCAAAAGTCAAAAATCTCATGTCCAAGTGTTGAATCCACTAACCTATCAATCTTCGGAAGTGGGTAACAATCCTTCGGACATGCTTTGTTGAGATCGGTGTAGTCTATACACATTCTCCAGGACTCATCTTGTTTGGGGACCACCACTGGGTTAGCCAACCAGATTGGATAAATACTTCCACAATAAATTTTACAGCCAATAGCTTCTTGACTTCCTCTTCAATGACTTTATTCCTTTCTGGAGCAAAATTCCGCTTCTTTTGCTTTACTGGCTTTGCCAAAGGGATCACATTCAGCTTGATGCGCAGCCAGATGTGAAGGAATCCCAGGCATATCTTCAGCAGTCCATGCGAAGATATTGCAAATTCTCTCAGCAGAGCCTGCAGCTGAGCTAGCAGTTCGGACGGCATCCATGTCCCAATCTTTATGACATTTTCAGGTCGGCTCGGATCAAGGATGAAGTCTTGCACTGCATCATCTGACTGCAAGTGTTCTTCATCTGAAGGTATAAGTTCATCAAGGCTAACTTGCTGAACTGCTTCATTACCTTGGGTGGCAATAGCATAGCAACTCTGTGCCACTTGTGTATCACCTGTATTGTTACCACTCCCCCTGGAGTGGGAAACTTCATGCTGACGTGCAGAGGCGATACAATGGCCTCCAATGCCACCAAAGCTGGCCTCCCCAAAATGATGTTGTATGTGGACATCTCCTTGATGACCACAAAGTCTATCCATATACATCGCTAAGCAGGGGGTTTGCCAAAACTGCAAGCTGAGCGTGACCAGACCTGCTGGCCGAACTGCTAGCTCCAGTGAAAACCATATAGTGAAGAAGTGACGGGCCTCATCATAGAATCGGGCAGGCCAAGCTGCTGATATACCCGATAATACATTACATTCACGGCAGCTGCGGTATCCACATAAACACATCGACCTCCACAATTTTATCAGGAGCTAAGTGTATGCACAGGTCTATTACTAAACATGTGATTGTTGGAGTCCAGTGGAATGGGATCTTCTGGCCCATAAGTCAACTCCTTTGCCATCTTGGCTCTTTTAGATGGCGGATCTGATGAAGTTCCTGAGGAACTGGATTCACCTTCGGCCTACGCAAGGTGGACCTCTGGAGAATAGTATAGATATGGTATTGACTTGGGGCCGACCTGCAGCCCCATGCCTTCCTTGCTCCTCATCATCGTCCGTCCTTGTGGTGCCGAGGTGGAGACACTGACCGGCATTTGTCCTTCTGGGGGTCCTTGTGAAAATCCAACCGATTATGCAAGCGTGAACGTGGGTCACAAAATTGCTTTAAGTGACCCTGTTCTATCAGTTGTTTGATAGCTTGAGCTAGTTGCCTGCAATCATCTGTATCATGCCCAATATCTCTGTGATATCGGCAATAGAGTTTTGGATTTCTTTTTCCCCTAGGCCCATTCAGAGGCTCTGGATCAACCCTCAGCCCTTCCTTCTCTATGACGGCCAAATATGATCTTTCGAGGCCAACAGGGGTAAGCCCCCCTTACCACCTTTGCCTTTTCCTCCCATGCGATCGAACGCACTGCGCCGATCACGATCCTTTCCTTCACTGCGCCGATCCTCCTTTTTGAAACTGGATCAGCTTTCTTGCCGAGCTCCTTGCTCGGCTTCCCTCTTCAACCTGTTTGCCTCTTCACCCTAGGAAAACTGGTGAGCTTTCTCCAAGCATTCCCTCAAGGTTGTAGGTCCCTCTTCAGCCAGTTGGGAGAAGAGGCGACCAGCTCGGAGCCCATTGATGAAGGCAGCAGCTTTCACGCCTTCGATTCTATCCCTGACCTGCAACGACTCATCTGAGAAACGCTGCATATACTTTAGGACTGACTCATCCGGACCCTGTCTCAAGGTCATTAAGTGGGATGAGTTCTTCACAAAAGGAGTGTTGGACAAACTGGGACTTAAACTTTTGTGCCAGCTGTTTGAAAGACCTCACTGATTTTGACGGGAGCTCTTGGAACCATCTCCTGGCCTTTCCCCGTAAATAAAACGGGAAAGTTTTGCAGCGCAGTGGGTCTGGAACATTCTTCAAACTCATCGCAGTTTGAAACTGGAAGAGATGATCTGTTGGGTCTGTTGTCCCATCATAAGTGTCCATCTTTGGCACCTTAAAACTGTCTGGTGCCAAATACTCTGCAATATCCCAGGAAAAAGGCTTTCCTGGACTGCTTGCACAAACTCTTGCCTGTGCTCTTCGTAATAAATTCTCGGCCTGCGATGAACTTCTTCTTCCTTGGGGTTGCTCTTCAAAGACTTTGACCTTATGCTCAGATGCCGTCTGGTCAAAGGTTCTGACTCCACAGTTGGAGCTTTGAAGCTGTATCTTCTAGCATCCGCCATAAAACCTTTAGGGGGTCTAGAAGACTGGTTTTATGATACCTCTTTAGGAGGAAGAGGTGGATTTTCCTCTATATCTTGCACCTCTGGCTGTTTGCCTTTGAGCTATTGTACCACAGCCTCGAACACGTCCATGTTCTACGACATATCTTATCGCTTGATTCCTATCCTCCCTTGAGATTTTCTGGAGTAGGATTAGGCGGTTAAGGTACCCGAGAATCTTGTTCTGTGATACTTGAACGTGTAGTCATTCATCGTGGCTGGTTGGATGACTCACCCAAACCTTCACGGCGGCCTTTTGCCATATAATGATGTTGACTGTTTTGAGTTTGAGCTTTTTACTGGATTAAGGGACAAGAGTGTCCTCCTTCTAGCGCCAAATGATGAAGCCGGATCTTCACCAAGGGTCTAAGATAACCCGAAATAAATTCTGTCAGTTGAATTGAAAGATGTTACTGGAATAGCTTCCTAGAAGTCCTGCATAAAGAAGCAGAAATCAGAGGTCCCGGGGGTGTGACCCCGGGTAAAACCCTCCGACGCTCAAGTCAGTTTGGGCCATTCTCAATGAGAATATGATTTTGTATATAGAGTTTATGAAAACCTCACAGTTCTCCGTTAGCTTGCTTTTGTTATTTTCCCCTTGTCCGTCTGCTTCTGACAACGGTTAAGACGTTTGCTTGGGGCAGTAAACCTATGGCACTGTAGGTCTGCTGATATGACTAGTAGGTCGGCTGATGTGACCTTGGCGTGTACAGGCTGAACAGTGATGTGTACCTCTTCCTTGAATTGCACCTCTGCCTGATGGTCCCACAATTAATAGTAGCATTACCCCTTTGCTGAAGTGCAATGTCGAATCTGGCCGAAGTGGTCTGTAGCATTTCACTTAGGCTGAAGTTGATGTTGAAGTTGGATGCCGAGATGCAAACCTTGGCATATTCTTTGATAAGTATGGGGGAGTAGAGCCGAGGTACAGTTTGGCCAAGTAGCAGTGCATGGGTGCCGAACTGCAGGAGTTGAACACTTTGTACATAAGATCTGCTGTTGACTGTTGTTGACTAACGGTTGATTATTTCTGGTTTATCAATCACTAATGTGGATCACATGTGTAATCGTATCTGTATGTTTTATTGGTTAGATACGTTGCAATTATTGACTGCATTAATGATCACATTTGATTATGATTGATTGACAATTAATATAATTCCTTAATGGAAGGATTAAATGTCAGTTAAATAAGGAACAGGTCTCTGTCCTATCCCATAAATAGAGGGCTGTGATATTCCATCAATCCAAGCAATACAGCATTCAGATAAGCATAGGATGGAAGGCTCCATTTCCACAAGAATTCTTCTCTGCAATAGGCTTCCGATTCGAATGCGACAACTAAGCTATAATGGCCGAAAGTAACTTTTATGCTTCCGCTATTCATTTTGGCCTTACATCACCATCCACCAGCTAGGCTTGCAATAAGGATGTATTGCTTTCTTAGTCCTCTTGGCCCGCCGCTTCGGCCGGTATTGGTCTATAGTATCCTCATGATCCAACTTCGTTCCTATATAAACTAGACATTCTTGTAATTATTCTGCTGCATCCAGTTAAGTGGCATGTCCTCATACTTTCCAAATGATGAGAGTTGATTTATCTGAACTTATGATTTGATATCATACTATTATTGTTTTAGTGTCTCTCATACTAATTTATGACCATGGATAGAGCTCATATGTGAATTTGGCCAATTTTGTGCATTTAGCATCTCCAAAACATGACAAAGCATTTCAGAAACAAAGCTATGCATATTGAGTGTCTGCAAATGAGATACATGACTCTTCTATCTATCAATATAATACGACAGTGGACCTTATACATCCAAAGTTATTCAAGGCCACGAAATTTTAAGCTGTCAGAATGTGGCCTTTTTGTTTCTATATCCCTCCCCCTCCCCCCTCCCCCCCTCCCCCTCCTCCCTCCAAAACACCTAAAACAAAATAAGATCATCTTTAACTATTTCTTTCATGTAGTTTGAGCCAATAACATTCTATTTGCCTCTGATGCATCATTCAAGACTTTTTCTGACGGTCGATTATTTTTTTTGGGCACGGTCGATGATGAAGCCGAAAACCTCACCGGGTGGATCAGAGGTGATCCTTATTGTGTATCGTTAGTCCTCCGTCTAAATCTATCAGTGGGACCTGAGAAGGAAGAGGAACGTTAGAGGCCCAGGGCGCTATCCTGGGAAAACTCTCCGAAGCTCAAGTCAATTATGGGTGTTTTAGTATGCATTTTATGCTGGAATATAGGTTTAGAAGTAACCTGTGTTAAGCTCTCACTAAGAATATGACTGTTTGAGTATAGTTCGAGAGGCCCTTTTAGAGATCTCTCACTGAGAGTTTGAAAGTTGGAGAAGATGGCTCCGAAAGTTGTAGTTGGTTCTGAAAGTTGAATTCCCCTCTTTCGTCTGGGAAGAGGTCTTTTATGCACAAAGATGATGAGGTCTGTCCCTCTGCCTGATGATGGGATGGTTGCTTGTCTGAGATGGCTATCTTGTATGCTGCAGGAGCGCAGTCTGATGGGACAAGTGCCTGTGACTGCAGCTGGTTCAGTGGCTGACTCTATGACATGTAGGTCGGCCAGCAATGATGCCTTCGTACTTAGCCAAGCGATGATTGACACCTGGAAAGTACTTTGCAGAAAGGTCTTGGTGGGTCCCAGACGGCAGTTGATAATATCTTCACCGATCTTATCCGAGATACTATGAGCAACAGCCTTTATGAGGGCCAGGCCGAGGCTAGAGCTCGGATGTTACAACCGGTGAAAAATAAATAAATAAATAATAAATAAATAATAGTAATAAAAGAATAAATGATAGTAAATAGAAGATAAAGATAAAAGAAAAGAAAATTAAAAGAGAGAGAGAAAGGAATAGTAATAAAATAAAGATAGAGATAAATACAAACTAAATGGTAATTAAAGTTACATTAGGAAACCTAAATCAAAATCTAATGGGAAAACCTAAAATCTATCCTAACTCTCCCCCCCACTATATACATATATACACGCACAACACAACAAAAATAAACTCCACAGCCGCTATTCTCCCCGATTGCACGCCAAAGAATCGGCGGCACACACACACAAGGAAAAAGAGAAAAAAAAAAGAGATAAAAGAGAAAAAGAGGGAGGAGAAGAAGGCTAGCGAGACCATGAACCCAAGTTTTAGTCCGTCAAATTATTCGTGTTATCGTCAATCGAGGTAGGTGCCTCTTCTCCCTCAAATGGGTACGATCCATGCATGTTTTGATGATATATTTTATGTGATTCATTATTTTTATTTGTATTAGGTATATATCTGTATTTGTTTATATTCAGAAAAGCATGAGATGATTGTTTTATTGCTGCTATGTGCTTGTATGTGTTTGAATTTTGGTGGTAGGATTGTATTGAATCAAAAATAACCTTGAAGGAAATTGAAAAGTGGAAACTTTCATAGTAGGAGCCTCTTAAACTTGTGTTTTGGCCTTAGAATAGGTTCATCTAGCTCGGAATAAGTTGGGATGGGACTGGAAGTTGAAAAAAGGGTCTGGCGGATGCATTTCGGGGGGTGGCCCGTGGGGTTCACGCGCGGGCCCTGACGGCGTGTCCGGACACGCGATGACGTGTCAACTTCCAAACGATGCGTCTCGTTATAACGAGTCCAATGCAACTAGTTTGAGGTCAATCGGAGTTAAAACGAAGATTTTATTGAGGTTAAAAGAAAATAGAATTTAATAAATAAAAAAAGAAAAAGCCTATTGGACGGGCCAGACTGTCGGACCGGACCGGATGGCCAGCGGACCGGACCATGGCAGCAGCCGGTCCAAACCAAAAATTTTAAAAAAAAATCTGAAAATTAATTTCTGAAATGAATAAATAATAAATAATTAATTAAAATTAGTTTAAAATTCCAGAAAAATATATTTAATTATCAGAAAATTCTAAATAAATTCCAGAAAATATAAAAGATTACAATTAAATTGTTTTCACTTAATTTTTGAATTTTAGTAAATGAAAGTAATGAAAAATAATTAGTAATAAATAGAATTAAATAAGGAAAAAATAGGAAAAATTAGTAGAAAATTCTAGAAAATTAATAAAAGCTAAGGAAAAATAAGGGTGATGATAAATAACAACTTTCTAATATTCAAAAAATTTACAAAATCAAATACTGAGTGATGGAGATGGTGAGGATGGGCGTACGGGCCCCAGGCGACTTTGTTGTTGCATTCATGGTACGTGCATTTGCATTTGGAGTGGGTTGAGATGTATGGGTCTCAGACGCTCGAGTGGAGTGGATCATGGTGTACGGGCCATGGGTACCCGGTTATGGTGGATCATGGTGTACGGGCCATGGGCATCGATTATGGTGGATCGTGGTGTATGGACCATGGGCATCGGTTATGGTGGATTGTGGTGTACGGGCCACGGGCATCGGTCAGGGTGGATCGTGGTGTATGGGCAAGGGGCATTCGTCAGGGTGGGTTGTAGTGTACGAGCTACAAGCATCCAGTCAATTTCGGGATCATGCATTGCATATAGGTCTAGGGGCATATTGCATGACATGATTCTTGTTGCGTGTGACACGTGGATTGAGCATGCATCACGTACTTGTGCATTTTATGTGGAGTGCTTTACTTACCATATTTATTTTATCTTACGCATGTTATAGCATGTTTATGTGTTATGTGGTTATATCATTTCCGTATGTACGTTTTGTATTTGTTTGAGGCGGGCATCTACTGAGTGATTTTCTGTCACTCACCCCTACTTCCCAGGTGAACCGGATGAGGACTACGAGCACATCTTTGTTGAGGACGGGACGGGCATAGCAGAGTGGGCCGGTTGAGAGCTGCAGCTAGTATAGGAGGGGACTCTGCAGCCGTTTTGTTCTTAGTTATCTTTTGGGGGTTTCACAGACTTCTTTAATGTTTTATTATCAGATTTCTTTTTATTCAGTGATGTAATAAAAATTATTTGAGTTTAATTTAAGTTATGATTTATGTTTCCGCGAGAAAAATTTCTACGTCATTTATGACATGTAAGAGATTGATTCGATGCCTTGTATTCTCCTTAGCGAGATACGGCGGGTGCACTGTTCTCGATGTTAGGACTCGGGAGCGGGGCGCTACAGGTGGTATCAGAGACCAGGCTTCAGATCCGCCTCGGAAACGCAGGATTAATTAGATCACCTAGACATAAGTTACGATCTTTTGTAAAATTTCGATTTTACCCCTAATACACAAAGTAGACTTAAGATATGATCTTAGATCTAAGTTATGATCGGGTTATGGGAGGTGTGTGTCGTGGTGAGCTTTCTCTACTTAATTATCGTTATACCCCCGAACCTTTGCATGAGCCCCATAAATGCCCAAATCCCTCGATTACTCCTGTTCAATCCGAATTCTTGTCAAGGTTCGCGTGAAATCCAAGAAAATGCCGTCGGACAGTGAAAACTCTGGCAAAGGAGGCAACAGTGGATGTGGTAATGACCACCCGGATCAGGAGGCCATCCTCCAGGCATTGGCCGACACTATGACCACCCTGGCCACCATTTTGGCACAACAGCAGCAGTAGACTGCTCAGCAGCAGCAGTTGAACCAGTGGCTTCCACCACCGCGGCCACTGGATCTGAGGTTTTACTACAGGGAAATGCAGGAAGTCCCTAATTCGATTTTCAGAAAGACCCTTCCCTGCAGGAGTCAGTGATATGGGACATGGCCGCTAATAATCACATGACCGCCCGTGACGAAAGTATAGCCGTGGAGGAGAGCATGGCCATCGCGGCCGCCATGTCCTAATTGTGGATGCCATACTCGGGTTAGTGTAGGGGGATTTTGCAAGTATGAGTGCGACAACCGAGACATTTTACGAGAGAGAGCATTGAGCAGAGGCGCCACCATCACAACAGAATCAGGAGCAACATAAAGGGAAGCAAGGATCGGTGCCCAGATCCACATGATGACTGATGCAGAGTTGGGGAGGCTGGCGACACCATAACGGAGTTCCACCACCGGCAACCAGGTGTCAATGACTCATCATCAGCACAGGGGATGTCAGTCAGAGATCAATGATCAGAGTTGCACAGCGGAATCGTGACTTTCTTAAGTCTGTAAGTTCAAAAGAGGGGACCTCAGTGGATCCGAATAAGATTAAGACTATCGCTGAATAGCCCTGACCGACCAAGGTGGCTGAAGGAAGGAGTTTTCTTGGTTTGGCCAGCTGCTACGGGAAATTTGTTGAAGGAGTCTCGTCGATACTGGTGCCCTGAGCAGACAGAAACAGAAGAATGCGAAGTTCGAGTGGACCGTTGATCTCAGCAAAATTTCGCTGAGCCAAAAAGAAAAACACTTAAACACAAGACCATAATACACAATTTTGCTAATTAACTATATATACACACGCTGATCAATACAACATACCTTAACGACATACTTCCACATATCAAACACGTACTAGAACATCAACCATACAAAATCCAACACAACTACACAAAGAAACATAACACAGTACAAAAAGAAAGAGATATCACATAACATAATGAACTATGAATATACAGCAACATAATTCAACAAATTATATATATATACCACCTAAAAATTTCAGGTGCACAAACACGACATAATGCACGACACAAACAAATACATAACCTACCATAAAATATAAACAAAATAACTTAAGTCGTTAGTAGTAAAATCGCAAATACATCTGCAAAACCAATACCTTGCCCCACCATCACATACCACCACTCCATGCCTAATAAAATTTACTAATTCAAGTACAACATGAACAGTAAACACCACAAAAGTGCAAAAAAAAAGTAAAAAGTAATTGAAAAAAAGTTAAATTAAAGTAATTAAATTAACCACCATATATATATATAAAAAAAGAAAAATTTATCAGCTTGTTGTAACATACTAACATAAAAAAATAATATGCACAAGACATACTAACTATTAAAATGTGTGCACCCTTACAGCAGTATGACTCTGTGAGTTGTAATGAACCAACCAACTTATTAAACCATATAATGTTATCAACACACAAAACACAAACAGTATAAGTGCGAAAGACAAATAATAAATATTTATGTACACATTTACCTATACATACAAGCAACAACATGAAAATACGAAGTAATAGATAAAAGCTCACAATATATATAGAATACGATAACAACGTAGGAGTAGCGAATATACAAAAGTTGTACGATAAGACAGGGGTATATGTGCTAAATGACCACTACACAAAAAGAAAAAGAGAAAACACTCAGTCTCTTACAATAAAGAGGCATATAGACAAACACAATTTGTTATAACATTAATAACGTAAATAAATCGATTTAAGAACATACAAATAGATACCCGAAATAAAACTAACTAAACGACATTAAGTAAATATGCACAAGTATACATACAACTATTTCAATGACACTGCAACATAACTAATACAACAAAACAGTAATAAACATCATAATATATAACGACAACAAGTCATGGGTTACGAAATAGGCATACATCTACCGGTTTTAAAACAAATCATTAACATACACAATTGAAGAGCATGCTAATTACGAGTTAGGAACGACATAGTATTGTATGACAGCATAGTAATATATTAAAATGTAAATAACTTAATAATAGAGGAAAAAAATTTTGATTGTCAACTTGAATGCCCAAATAAACTATAGTAAAATCTATGCATTTATGCATTTCCTTCGGAATTATATATACAACGATATTTATACAACAATAGATAAGCTATATGAAAAAGATAGAGTACATGTAACAAAAAATATATAATTATTATTAACGACTAATATAAGTACAAAAAGAGATATCACGATAAACAAAGACTTAACTGAACACGCATAGCATGTGTACCGCTTAAAACTCAACTAACAAACAATATAAACATAATACACTTGACAAACTGCGGATAACGATTATGAATTCATGAGCTACATATGCTACGGAAGTCATGCATGCATTTAACATAAGGATACACAACATATTATATGTCTATACCAAACATGTTTAAAGACTTAATAATTAAAATGACAAAACATATTAAACTCGTGTATGCTGATATATGTAATAGACAGTACTACGTTCGAACACTACAATTCATCCCCAACCCGATAGGCAGTCGGAGAGGACTATTCAAACTCTTGAGCCATGTTGAGGGCTTGCGCACTGAACCTTAAAGGAAACTGGGATGGTATGATCAAGCTAATGGAGTTCTCCTACAACAATAGTCGCCACAATGCCATCGGCATGACACCCTTTGAGGCGCTTTATGGACGTAAGTGAAGGTCCGCTGTTCATTGGGATGAGGTTGGTGAGCGCGTTATTACCGGTCCTGAGTTGGTTGAGCAGACTAGAGAAAAAGTGAAGTTGATACGTGATAGACTCAAGGTTGCTCAAGACATAAGCAAGGGCTGGGCTGATTCAAAGCGACGTCCACTAGAGTTCGCTGTGGGCGAGAAGGTTTACTTGAGGGTGGCGCCTACGAAGGGGGTTTCACGATTTGGTTTGAAGGGAAAGCTGAGGCCCCGCTACATTGGTCCATACGAGGTGCTCGAGAAGGTCGGTACCTTGGCCTACCGATTGGCGTTACCCCCTGCCTTGGCCCAGGTACACAACATATTCTATGTTTCTTAGTTGAGGAGATATATACCGCATCCGAGTCATGTTCTAGATGCGCCACAATTGAAGATTCGACCAGACACGACATCTGAGGAGACCCCTATCAGAATCGTGGACTGCAAGGACCAGATATTAAGACATCAGGGTTATCCCTTATGTTAAAGTTCAGTGGACCAACCATAGGAGCGCGAGGCGACTTGGGAGATCGAGGAGCTTATGCGAGAGCGCTACCCCTACCTCTTCGATTAAGGTACGTTAAGTTTCGAGGACGAAACTTTTTGTAAGGTGGGTAGGATAATACAACCGGTGAAAAACAAATAAATAAATAATAAATAAATAATAGTATAAAAGAATAAATGATAGTAGATAGAAGATAAAGATAAAAGGAAAGAAAATTAAAAAAAAGAGTGAAAGGAATAGTAATAAAATAAAGATAGAGATAAATACAAACTAAATGGTAATTAAAGTTACATTAGGAAACCTAAATCAAAATCTAATGGGAAAACCTAAAATCTACCGTAACTCTCCCCCCACTATATATATATACACGCACAACACAACAAAAATAAACTCTCCAGCCGCTATTCTCCCCGATTGCACGCCAAAGAATCGGCGGCACACACACACAAGGAAAAAGAGAAAAAAAAGAGATAAAAGAGAAAAAGAGGGAGGAGGAGAAGAAGGCTAGCGAGACCCCAAACCCAAGTTTTAGTCCGTCAAATTATTTGTGTTATCGTCAATCGAGGTAGGTGCCTCTTCCCCCTCAAATGGGTACGATCCATGCATGCTTTGATGGTATATTTTATGTGATTCAATGTTTTTATTTGTATTAGGTATATATCTGTATCTGTTTATATTCAGAAAAGCATGAGGTGATTGTGTTTATTGCTGCTATGTGCTTGTATGTGTTTGAACTTTGGTGGTAGGATTATATTGAATCAAAAATAACCTTGAAGGAAATTGAAAAGTGGAAACTTTCATTGTAGGAGCCTCTTAAGCTTGTGTTTTGGCCTTAGAAGAGGTTTATCTAGCTCGGAATAGGTTTGGATGGGGCTGGAAGTCGAAAAAACGGATCTGGCAGACGCGTTTCAGGGGGTTGCCCGTGGGGCCCGCGCGCGGGCCCTGACGGCGTGTCCGGACACGCGATGACGTGTTCACTTCCAAACGATGCGTCTCGTTATAACGAGTCCAACGCAACTGGTTTGAGGTCAATCGGAGTTAAAACGAATATTTAACTTAAGATTAGAAGAAAATAGAATTTAATAAATAAAAAAAAGAAAAAGCCTATTGGACCGGCCAGGCTGCAGGACCGGACCAGATGGCCTGCGGACCGGACCATGGCAGCAGCCGGCCCAAATCGAAAATTTAAAAAAAAATCTGGAAATTAATTTCTGAAATGAATAAATAATAAATAATTAATTAAAATTAGTTTAAAATTCCAAAAAAATATATTTAATTATCAGAAAATTCTAAATAAATTCCAGAAAATATAAAAGGTTAAAATTAAATTATTTCCACTTAATTTTTGAATTTCGGTAAATGTAAGTAATTAAAAATAATTAGTAATAAATAAAATTAAATAAGGGAAAAATAGGAAAAATTAGTAGAAAATTCTAGAAAATTAATAAAAGCTAAGGAAAAGTAAGGGTGATAATAAATAACAACTTTCTAATATTCGAAAAATTTACAAAACTAAATATTGAGTGCCGGAGATGGTGAGGATGGGCGTACGAGCCCTAGGCAACTTTGTTGTTGCATTCATGGCACATGCATTTGTATTTGGAGTGGGTTGAGATGTACAGGTCTCAGATGCTCGAGTGGAGTGGATCATGGTGTGCGGGCCATTGGTACTCGGTTATGGTGGATCATGGTGTACGGGCCATGGGCATCGGTTATGGTGGATCGTGGTGTACGGGCCACGAGCATTGGTCAGGGTGGATCATGGTATACAGGCCACGGGCGTCCGTCAGGGTGGATTGTAGTGTACGGGCTACAGGCATCCAGTCAATTCCGGGATCATGCATTACATATAGGTCTTGGGGCATATTGCATGGCATGATTCTTGTTGCGTGTGACACGTGGATTGAGCATGCATCACGTACTTGCGCCTTTTATGTGGAGTGCTTTACTTACCGTATTTATTTTATTTTACGCATGTTATAGCATGTTTATGTGTTATGTGGTTATATCATTTTGGTATGTACGTTTTGTATTTGTTTGAGGCAGGCATCTACTGGGTGATTTTCTGTCACTCACCCCTACTTCTCAGGTGAACCGAATGAGGACTACAAGCACATCTTTGTTGAGGACGGAACGGGCATAGCAGAGTGGGCCGGTTGAGAGCTGCAGCTAGGATAGGAGGGGACTCTACAGCCGTTTTGTTCTTAGTTATCTTTTGGGGGGTTTCACAGACTTCTTTATTGCTTTATTATCAGATTTCTTTTTATTCGGTGATGTAATAACAATTATTCGAGTTTAATTTAAGTTATGATTTATGTTTTCGCGAGAAAAATTTCTACGTCATTTATGACATATAGGAGATTGATTCGACGCCTTGTATTCTCCTTAGCGAGATACGGTGGGTGCACTGTTCCCGATGTTAGGGCTCGGGAGCGGGGTGCTACATCGGAGCTAATAAGAAGCTGAGGCCGAGGTTGTCCCGAGGCCGAGCTTGACTGATGCACTGCTGAGCCGAGGTGCAATATGCCGAGCTGAGGTGCTCTATGGGCAATTGGATAGAGGTCGTAGTTGAGCTAATTAGCCAGAGCTACTGTTTCTGCATTTAGATATAAGGGCGGCCGAGCTGACCTGCCTCAGGTCCTAGGCCGAAATGACCAAGAGTTATGCTTGGGTTTACCTTAGTTGCTTGTTTGATGAGTTCGCCTTAACCATTGATGACAGTGACCGATGCTAAGGCCTTTTGGCCGAGGCTATCTAGTCAAGTAGCTGAACCTGAGCTACGTTGACCGTTTGACTAACCAAAAAGTTTTGTCTTTTTCTGAGCAGGTCAGATTTTGGCTCATCAGTCGATTATTTGATATATAGTTTGCATGATCATCCCCCCACCCAACAACCCCTCGCCCAGTTTATTTATTTATTCTTGAAGTGTGGTTTGAGAGGTCTTTACGTGCATGTATCTTGCATGTTTGTCACATCCAAGAAGGAATGTCATGTAAAATTTGACCAAGCCTACCCCTACTATTACATCTTTTTCGCAGTTTATTTCTTAGAGGAACTTGTTTAGATGGTAGAATTCAAGAATTCATTCAAGTTAAAAATAAATTTAAAAAATTACTTTCTTTTTATAAGGGTTGTTTTTGTCTCTTAACTGCTTTATTTTTTCAGTTGTACAGTAGTTACTGTTTATCTACAGTGTTTTACAAAGATAACGGTTAGTTACCTGTTCTGTTCGAACAAATGTACAATAAAAGTCTTAAGGTATTTACAAGGCTAAGTA
Source organism: Eustoma russellianum (assembly GCA_036186865.1). NCBI lineage: Eukaryota > Viridiplantae > Streptophyta > Magnoliopsida > Gentianales > Gentianaceae > Eustoma > Eustoma russellianum. The sequence goes on from AP025065.1 coordinate 934,770, forward strand.
TTGAAGCTCTACCTTAGCTTTGATGTGTGACTTATGCTTCACCTCGTCACCTCAGTTCAACAACATTTCTATTCCAACTCTGCTTTGCCAAACTTGAATTAAAAAGTATGATTTAATAAAGGGTACCTGAGGAGATTGGAGGGCATAGATAAGGGCGTGAAGCGAAATGGGAGAATCTTTGTCCGGAGAGTTTGGTCGCCGGCGTTTTGACTTTCGCGGACCCATTTGGCAGCTGAATCAATTACCAGAAATCAAGATTGTAGGATTTGAAGAGCTTACATAGAAATTGACGCAACTGTTTTAGGTGAGGTTTGTTTCGTACTTGGATATCAGAATCAGAATCGGAATGAGTATGACGAGATATGAGTTTGAGCCTAAAAATGATAGTTGTTTGGTATTGAAGTGTGAATGGTGTGATAGACATTGACGGTGTTTATAATGTATCAAAATTGAAATGAGTATTGAATGTGGGTGACCATAAAAATTTGATCGGCCGGCGCTGGCCGGCTGTGTTGACCGGTCATACCCATCATTCCCCCTCATCCCCCATATTGATAGACAAGGGGTGCTAGTATATCAAAAAAAAAACGATATACATTACCAAATACTTGGATATCAAACTGAAGAGGAAATTACATTTATCACCCAAACGTTGGTCAAAATTTCCAGTTTACATTTAAACGTTCTGAAACCTCATTTGGCAGCCAAACATGGCCAAATTTGACTCATTTAACACCAGAAACCGGCTGATAACTTGCTGCAGCCGGTTTCAGTACATTTTACCGCCAAAATCAATTCTCCCTCCAAAATAACATCTTCCCCTTTCCTCCCTCCTGCTGCAACTGCTTCTCCTCTGGTTTTCCTCTATAAGTTGGCCCCACACTTCATAAAATCAACCAACATCCATAAAAATTCAAGTTTTTGAATCAAGATTCTCATTTAATATAGTTTGAATCAAGATTCTCAGTTCCTCCATAAACTAAATAGACTGGTGTTGGCTATAAATGCCTAGATAGAAGAAGTTGCACGTAAGGTAACTAATAGTTCATATTACTGTCCCTTCGTTTATAAGGGTGAAACCAAACGAATATATATCGAGAATACAAGCATCTGCCATGCAATTGCTCTCTTCAAAACAAAAGAGTCAGTGCACTAAAACTGATTATCTTCAAAACAATTATGAAGATCAACCCACATAAAATGTTACATCCCGGGTTTGTAAAAAAGGGAAAGAAAAGAATTTTATTAAGAAATGTTGTAATAATAATAAAAATAAATAAATACTTTAAATGTAAGAAAAAGAAAAGATATCGTGGGGGTTATTCAACCCTCCATTAATTCCATTCCTTAACCGCAGCCAAAGTCCCTCCAAAATTTAATGCTGCATGTTTCATGTTATAAAGAAAGTTGAAAAACACTATGGCATTCTCTGCAGCTGAACGGGAAAAAAAGCCACCATAATATGAAAAAATATTGGGCTAAACTTGCTGGGTCACAACCGAGGCTAGCATTTGGAGAAAAGGGAAAATTCTCTATGCACCTTGCAATTCCATTTGTATATGGTATAGTATACCCGAATCAACGTAAGTAATCTTGATATATTTACAATGTTTTTACGAAACTTATGTGTTTAATTTGATATAAAGCCCATGGATCATGCATGATTATCTTTGGTTTTTATAGATGCATGAATTTATGTATATGTATATGAAATGGAGTAAATTGTATGTTGCACACAATTTGAATAGGACACTTGTAATTGTGTGCATGTATGCCACGGGTATAGCAAGGGCAAAGGAGAACTGTGTGATGCCATATATAATTGATGGATACATATATGTGTATGCTAATAATATAAAAGAACTGAGAAAATGTGTTACTTTAACAAAATGATGTTATTTTATATTCTCTGCATCGGTACTTTGCAGTGTATTGTCTTTTTTAGCAGTTTCAAATTTTCCATAGTAAACGTATCAGTTTGACATCTCTGTAATAACAAATAAAGACAATATATTATGTTATTCGATAAATGCATCCAACGGGTAAAAGTGAAAACTAAAAACAATTTTAGTAACCAAATAATATACAAAATTATGTCTCTTTCTTATTTTTCTGTAATTGACTATAAAACTAGGATACAGGAAGTGCGGTCGACTGTACACAAAATATATGTGTACATATATTATCAATGTACGAGAGAAAGTGCATATTATTTGTTGATGGCCGAAAGATTTAAATGGTGGGCACCTTAATTTTCTGAATATATGAAACATAGTGGGGCTACATTTGTTTTTATTTCACATGTATATAATTGCATAATGTGGTATATTAACACTTTCGCATTTTTGTGTGTGTGTATATATATGATATTCGCATGACTATGCACATACAATATATAAACATAATTAGGATGCTATGTGCGTTCTGGGCCGAGAGAATTACGTGCACGTATATACGTGTATATGCATATGTATGGACGTGAGCATATATACGTGTGTATGTACACGACTGAGTTTGGGTTTTTGGTATTTTGGTAATTGGTGGAAATTATTTGGACTATTTGTTTGGATTCTTTGATTTTGCCCTTTTTTTGGTAATTCTGACTAACTTTTGGGCTTGAAAAATAATTTTGGAAAATTTGCATTCATAATTTTGGAAATTCACCCTTACAAAAGAAATATATCGGTAAGCTGGGTTGGTCCCAGACAGACGGAGCGTCTGGACATATTTGACTATTTTGATAGAGCGTCCGGGCATATTTGACCGCCAATTGGAGCGCCCAGACATATTTGACTATTTCGATAGAGCGTCTGCGGCATATTTGACCATTGGAGAATTAATTCGTAAGTCTTACGATATAAGTCATTTTTAAGGTAAGAGCCATGACCATTGCATCGAACTCGTATTGGTATTGATGATCGAAATATCGTATCATATCGGACATCATATCGTATTGTAATGATCATCGTACCATATCGTATCGAACATTGGAAATTGGATTTGGAAATTGGAAAGTGGATATTTTGGAAATCGAATCTGAATATCGGAAATTAATTTTTATCGAATTGCATCGATTTTGAAGTGGCATCATCGATTTTGATTGTTCTAACACTTGTGTGTGGCTGACTTAGTTGCGTGTGCATTTGTTACTTGATTGGTATAGGGGTAAAAAGGTAAACTTTGTTTCCAAAGAGAGCATGATATTTTTCATATTGTTATTTAATTATTATATTACACTTGCTTCTCCATGTATGATCTCATGGTAAATATGTTAAGGTTACTTGCTGGGCGAAGTGTCGCTCATACCAATATTTATCATTTTTCAGATGATCAGGAGTATGATTTAGTGTACGTCGAAGATGATGTTGAGTGAGGACATTGACTGCTGGACCGATGACAATATTGATATTTGGACTAGAGATCACAGTTTTATTTTATGTACTTGTTGGAGACTTAGACATTCAACTTTATTTTCGATGATGTATTATTCACCATTGTTTAGACCGTTGTACGTATTTATTATTTATGATGATTTGAGGTTTTATTTGACTTCCGCTGACATCGATTTGTGTCACGTTGCTGGCGTGTTTCGCATCGATATCGACGCCTTGTATCTTTTTTAGCGAAATACGGCGGGTGAGTCGTTCTGAGTATTAGGGCTCGGGACAGGTCGCTACCTAAAAAGCCACAAGAAGAGGTAAGCCTGCGATTGTCTAGGAAATATTACTTATTTGGGGCACACAGTTCATTGCTAACAGATGATCAAAGGGTACCACAAGTCATGTTCTCTGCAAGAACGCACAAATCAGTTCTAAGCACTGATGGAATTATTTTCCTTGATCCTTGCTCGGTTGTCCAGCTTCACAAAGCGTTTTAAGTCAAGTCCTTGTAAGGAAGACTCTCTTATCTCTTTCCTTTTAAGCTCACTAAGTGCAGGGCGTTTATCAAGCAGCTGCCACAGCCAATCAGGGTATTCTGAGTGGGGCAAGATTTTTGGGTCTGCTCCATCCTTGAGAATATTGGCTCCATTAACTGTTGTTGACTTGACTTCTTTGCTGATCACAGATTCCTTTGGAGCATCGATCGCACCACCTGGACTTCTTTGCTTTACCTCCAGCTGAAAATCTTCTACAGCTTGCTAACCCGATTGCATCCTTTCCCACATAGTTTAAATTAAGTAGCGTCATTTATTCAAAATCTTGAATTATTGATGGACGTTGGTTGATTTTGTGGGGTGGGGGGCTGAATTATTGATGGATGTTGGTTGATTTTGTGGGGTGGGGGCTAATTCATGGAGAGAAACCACAGAGGAACCAGTTACAGCAGGAGGGAGGGAAGGGGAAGACGTTATTTCGGAGGAAGAATTGATTTTGGCGGTAAAATATACTGAAACTGGCTGCGGCAGGTTATCAGCCGGTTTTTGCTGTTAATTGAGTCAAATTTAGCCACGTTTGGCTGTCAAATAAGGTTTCAGAACGTTTAAATGTTAATTGGAAAATTTGACCAAAGTTTGAGTGATAAATGCAATTTTCTCTCAAACTGAAACTCATACCCCCATTTCCCCCAAACAAGCAACTTCAATGAGTTTGAAGGAATCCAAACTCATTTCTTTATTCCTAAACCCCCAACCAAACACCACCTTAGTAACATTCAAAAAGGAACAGGGAAAGGATACATAAGTATGTTGGGAAATGAAACGGGCTTTGGGCTTTAGTTATAAATACATGCCTGTTGAAGCGTACCTGAGAAGAGTATTGACTTTGCCGGTTAGAAAAAACTCGATTTAAAAGTAAACTCTTTTGTGTGTGTGTGTGTGTGTGTGTGTGTGTATATCGGTTTTATCAAAATCGCCCGCCATATGTATCTTGAATTCGACACTTGGCGATTCAAACGCACGACGGTTCATTGAAGCGTACCTGAGAAGTCTATTGACTTTCCGGTTGAGAAAAGAAAATAAACATAATGATTTATTAAGAAAACCCACTTTTATCACAGATTTGGAAGTAAACTCATTTTTATACATGACGGTTCTGTCAAAATTGCCCACCATACGTCATTCTGAATTTCGGCACTTGACGGCCCTCTTAAAATTGCCAAACGCACTGCAGTTTTGTCAAAACCGCCATATGCTCGGCCGTTTTTCAGAACCGCCAAAAAAATGCGGTTTTGTCAAAACCGAGAAGAACGAATTTTTATAAAATTTTTAGTTGTATACCACGGTTTTGTCAAAGCCATAAAACTATTTCACTACTCTATAAAATGTAATGAAAACAAACCAATTTCATACAAAACTTCATTCCATCCAAGATGTTAATTTACTCTTCTCTGCAACAATCTAGTTAAATTTGAAATTGTCGTTCAGAATTTCGCACTTGGCAAGAGAATGGAAGTTCACTTGTTTGTATGTTTAGGAATGAGTCTGATATAAGTCTAAAAGTTTCAGAATACACAATATTAGATTTATTTACTCGGCGTGCGTTGGTAGCCGTCAAAAAAGACAAACATAAAGATGACATTAAATTTTTTTATAGATGGCCACGTTCACGTCCGAGCAAACATGAAGAGTTTGGTTGGGATAATGTCACAATATATACTGATGAAAATTTAAGACAAGCACTAATATCTTGCCCACAACGATAATGTTCACCGTACATTTTATTCTCAAAAAGAGTCAAAGCGGCACCCGGGATGAGGCTCCCAAAGGTAAACATATCATCAAAGAAATTATAAAACTCCTAAAAAGACCCACTAGCTGAAATGTAAACTTCAAACCCCTATTACAAATGACAAATGTATAAGAATTGTATTGTATGACAAATGTTATACTTGTACGATCCTAGCCCTAACACTAACCTTAACCTTAGCCATAACCCTAATATATTTATTGAATAGTTATTAATGAAAACAAACATTACATAGAAATGTTCATTGTAACAAGAATTTGAAAAGACACTAAAACATTAGATAGAAACATAAAGATACTACTAATTATTTCAAAGCTGCACTACATTGTGACAAGTGTTACGGTTGTGACCTGCTTGATGGCATACACTACAAGTTTGTTTATCAGTGAGGTCCATTTCACCATGAATCCTAATTGATCTATGTCTCCCATGTTTTCTACAAATTGGGTTAGTTTCAAGCCAGAATGACGATAGAGGCCAGTATGTGGAATGCTGCAATGGACGAAACGAACCGTTGTAGGTGTTTATCATCGCTTGACATGAATAGAAATAAGCAACTAACTCTGCTGTCACACTATGCATATTTTTACATACTTGCATAGCGTGTGAACCAGGCATGTGGTAAAGCTGAAACTTACCACAAGTGCAAGTTTTTTCAACCATACTGACAGGATGTGAAACACCGCCACAACTGGCATAAATCGAGTCATAATTTTATACACACATGTTCATATGTCGTAAGCTTGGACCTTGTGTTTTTCGATATCGCTCTCATTGTGGATAAATTGTTGTTCCCCATTCAGTGGCCAATTGTTCCCAGTACTTATATAAGCAAGTGCCTCATAACGTTCTCGTCAAACATCTTCAACACTCTTTTGAAAACTGCTTGAACAGAAGCAGTCACCGATAAACATCTAGTCCAATTGAGTACATTGTTCCACGACTCTAAATAATTAGTTGTCATTACATAATACCGCCTGCCATCGTGATGGGACAATATCTGTGTATCAAGCGCAATATGCATAAAGTAATCGTATGCATCTTTATTAAGCGTCTTCAGCTTCTTCATACATTACGTAAACTTGTGCACTTTGTGCTTTGATACAGCAGACCATAGAATAGTCATTAGTGCCTTACCAGAAAATTTACTTGTAAAAATCGATTGCATATGAATTCAACAATATTTATGATCATACACTATATATCAAATATACAAATTGATTGTTTCAAAACTTACGTAGAAAGTTCGTTCTAATATAACGGAAACAGTATCTATGATACACATAAGATTGAACCCCAACCAGTAAGGGTCCCTGCCACACCCAGTCCCAAACGTAGTGTATGATATGACCAAATCGCTGCTTGAAGGCTAAGTTAAGGTGGACGGAATGAATCCTACACTGAGATGTTTGTAACTGTAATTTTGTATCAATTGGAAGTTCAGGAATTCTTTTGTTATATCAATACAAGACAAACACCACTAGCTAGTGCCTTTGGTTTGTGTCCTAACAGAACATGTTTAAAAGAATCAGTTTGCTAACAGTACAACAGTATGAGTGTCGGTCTTATGAAAACAATTATTGAGAAGTACCTCTAGGACGTAGCTCAACTGGTACTCGGGTTGAGACATTGTATTTAAAAGACGTAGGTTCAAACCAAGAGACGCATAATGTGGGCGTATTGATGGCATCTGGGCCAGTAATAGCTTGTCATTATACTTGACTCAATTGGAAATAGAGTTACTGGTCCGATTTGTAGTATGCACCTTGTGTGGACTCTGACAGCGTCTTGCCAACCTAGGAAGTGGTTGAGTTCCTGAATTTGCATCCTTTACGCAGCTTCATAGTACCTTATCAATGAGAGGCCGTAGACGAAAGATTTCGCTTTTTTTTTGTGTTTGAAATTATTGAGAAGTATATATTGGAAGCACTATAAGCAAAACATGGTACATGTACGAACTGCCCATTCCCCCAAAGCTCCTGTCACAAGTGAGCGGAAGAAAGAGACGGGGGAGGGTGGTTGGGGCGTGGGGTACCAACCAGAATAAACCGCCTGAAACTGGGAAAACAACTTGTTAATGGCCTTCCAAATCAGAATTTCAAATTGAGTTAATGAGAAAGACTATTACGTTTCTCGATAAGAACGAGGGTTCGAATCTCATCTACTCTTTTACGTACGTGTATGTATTAAAAGGAAATGATTAAATATACCTCTTAAAGGACTAATTGTAAGAATGAAACTTTATTGAAACTCGACTATTCTCGTTTAAGTGATAGTGAAACCATTGAAATATATTCCTTCTGTCTCAAAAATTAGACACGTTGAAAAGTCAAATAAATGATATTTCTATGAGAGAAGAAGTCACATTGTAATTCAAGCTGTAAGATGAGTGCTACAAGAACTTGTACATCAAAACTAACGGTTATGGGTTTTAGTCCATTAATATGGAACAATTTCTTTTTCAAGTTTGTGTATTGGGCTAATATTTTTTATTTTTCTTTTTTTGTATAGCGTATTAGGCCAAGATTAGTTGCAGCATTTGATTAGTAAGGACTTTGAAAGATAATTTTATTAAGCAGAAATGTTGCAATGATAGATAAATGCATGTCCTCTCCTCAACCACGAAGGGAACACTTCTCAGTAGTTACGCCTAATCTATTAGAAGAGAGACAAATAGTCGGCATACTTTTCTGTTTTGAATGCAGCCATTTCGTTGATGTAACATTTATCCTTTTGTTTTTTTAGATAATTGATACTTTTTTGTCCCACAAATTTAAATGTAGCGTTCCGTCCCTGACCACGTCTACGGACCGGTACGTCTGCCGTACTCTGCTACGAAAAGTACAAGGCGACGATGCCATTCATGAACACAACTCGTCTGAGGCATAAATAGATATAGCGGAAGCATAAAACTTAAATGTAAAAATTCAGCTGGTACATTACATTATCCCAAATTAGAGTGCATCATAGTCCAACAAAAACTATAAGTCCATGATATAATCATCCGGCAAAAGGAAAGATCATCATCTTGAGGCCTATATCGCTCGCTCACTGATCATCTTTTCTCGTCTCATCCCCGATGTACTCAATCTCAAAAAGTCATGTCCTCTGCAAAATTTATATATGATTTATAAATCACTTAGCAAGTCCAACTCTTAGAGCCGCCATGCCGGATCAAACAAGATGAGACATGATAATATAACATAAGTAAGAACATAACGTTTCATGTCTCTGCTAATAAAACAATTAACATCACACACATCGTCTATATAACAGCAAATAAATAAGATATATGTGGCATCAGATAAAATAATACATCTTTAATATCATCACATATGAGACACAAATCTATTCTACCTATTCCCATAAAAGTTCAACCGGAACATGTTCATTCCTAACCCATGGATTTATGTCTTAGTCTAGTCGTCATCCTTCTATCCATGAGGTTAACATTTTCTTATCTCAACTTTAAAGGTCTTCTTTAGTTTGTAACTTGATATTTCATAAAACATGATCTTAAAATGCATGACATGGACTTTCGTAAATATATAAAACATACATAACATATGATGGCCATCTCCACGTAGGAACTATATCAATGACATATGGAATAATCCCCCAAATAGTCATAAGTACAAATGTGCTTCCTTTGGTCCAACCAAGGTATTACGCCATTTGTACATATCACTAACGGTGACGTAATGCCCGAGATCCCTTAGGTCCAACCCAGGTGTTACACTCAGCTTATAAACATAAACATATCAAAAACATAACAGAACATAACTTATGCCCATGACATCAACCACCCCGGTCTTGGTGTCATGACGGCCACCAACATGTCGAACACGACATAATCATAATATAGAAACATAACATGTCTTGGAATTATCTGTTTCGTTGATAAGTTTGTTACGTGGCCTTAACTTTATTTTGAAAACATGTTTCTCATAACATGACATCAAAAAGTGCTCTTTATTTCAAAAGCGTCATACCTGATGCAAATGAAATCTTTCTTAACTTCGTGAACTTTTAAAACTTCGGTTTTTCTTTAAAAGCATGAAATGTGATGCACAATACTTTAGTCGTGAGATCATTAATTTGTTAAGAGTCCTTTTAGTCTCATTAGACGTATTTAACTTAAGCTTGGCTAATACCACAATTTATTTCCTCAAATATCCCCAATAAATTGTTGAATCCCTATTTTGCCCTATTTTCCTTTAGGCTTTCGGTCAAGGCCCCAAAACAACCTTTCTTTGAGCTAATTTCATACTTAACCATATCTTAAAATTCACCTTGTATCATCATCCTAAAATTATAGCAAAACATTAGTACTTTCAGATAAGATTTAATTGCACCTGGTATCCATTCTTTTCCACCAAGTTTTAAGTAGCATCCAATGTTTCATGAAACACAATTGCCATCCAGACTTATAGGGTTAATAGACACCTGGCATCCATGCTGACGTCATAAAGGCAATTTTCATTTATTTTTAAAAGTTTATAGAAAAAATTCAAAAATAAAAAGAAAAACCACACCCCCACCCCAGCCCCACCCCCACCATCGACCTCCCTCCCTCATCTTCCTCCATCTTCATCTTTTTTCTCCCCTACTAATCTACCTTCCTCCATCTTGAAATTATCATAGCAGACTCCCAGCATACCCAAAAACCTCTGAATCTGGAATTTGTGTCATTTTCTGATGGAAAAGAAGCTGTAGTCAAAGCAGCCAATTTCCTTTTTCTCGAGCATTACGCAACTAGCCAAAAGGAAAGGCCGGACCTTACAGAACATCAAATGGCAGAGGCTTTAGCGGCAATTGGTGTGGGATTTTTGTTTTTTGTTTTCCAAGATTCACCTTAGGCTTGATAATTTGCCTGCTGGGGGTTTTGCATTAAAAAAAATGAAGATAGAGGAATAAGATGAAGATGGAGGATGAAGATGAAGATGGAGGAAGAAGATGAAGATGGAAGAAAATGGGGGAGGGAGGTCGATGGTGGGGTGGGGGTGGGGTTTTTCTTTTTATTTTTGAATTATTTTTTCTATAAACTTTTAAAAAATAAATGAAAATTGCCTTTATGATGTCAACATGGATGCCAAGTGTCTATTAACCCTATAAGTCTAGATGGCAAGTGTGTTTCATGAAACATTGGATGGTACTTAAAACTTGGTGGAAAAGAATGGATACCAGGTGCAATTAACTCTTTCAGATAATCCCAAAACTTATTCTAAAACATATCATAGGGCAAAACTTGTCACATATATACCAAAACATAATTTTCACATAATATACATAATACACATATCATGGCAATGAATTTAAATTGAGGCAACAGAGGTTTGTCACACCCCACCTCCAAAACCGTGGGGTAGGGGTGTTCTTCTCCCCCTCAAAATACTTCCTTTTAATTTTGATAATTCTTATACCCATTGTTTAACACAAAATGATGATGCTTATATGATAATAAATATGTAAGATGGTCATCAACTAGTGGTACATAATGAACATGCTTTCTCTTTTGCCCAAAACTTTATACTTAAAGGTCAAAAATACAAAGAAAGTACTATAGTGGAAAAGAGCATGTTAACATACATTCTTTGATCTTCATTTGCAAGATTTAAAACCTTTTACTAGGCTCAAAACCGTGCTCCAATGAGGGATTCAAAACAACCCCATTTTGGATAGATATTGCATATATTACTTTAAATAAAATAGATGGTTATCATACATTTAAAATTAGTGCTCAAGAGCTCAACTTTAATAAGGTGTATTATTTCAAAGGGGTCAAGTTCATGAGAAATTATTAAGATGGTAATTAAACATGTCAAGAATGCAACATAATCTCTTCATATCATATATGTTCAAAAGAGAGCAAGATAGTCAATTTTAACTAACATGCAACACACCTTTTGGGTGAAACTTAACACTATGTTCAAGTAGTATACATGCATGTACATATAAGACTTGATTCTAAGAACATCTTCACATACATAATCATATTAAATAGTGTTCAAGTCTCTAATCCTAGCTCATGTCATACCACACAAGAAAACATAATCTTTATAGCATTATAATAAGGAAATGACTTGAAACTAGTCTTGAATGATCCTATTTTATATATGAACATAATTTCATAATTTCCAAAATAACATAGATGATCTAAGTGTAGGACTTGCCTTTTTAGCCTTGGTTTGAGCTTGTTCTTGTATAAAACTTGAAGATGTCACTCTCCTTCTTCACCTAAGGGAGACGGTTTTGAACATAGAGGGGGTGAAGGAGAGATTCAAGTTTAGAGAAAAAAATGAAACATAAGGATTCTAAGAAGATTTCTTAAGGAAAATCTTACATTTTTCTTGATCCAACCTAGATGTTAAGAAAGCTCCTTCCTCAAGTTGGAAGAGTTTTTCTCCCTCCTTTGGCTCTACATTAGCCACGGTTTTGGTATTAGGAAGGGGAATGGTTTGAGCTTATTTAAAAAGGAACCCATTTGGAAAACTTGTACATGATCTTGCCTTTGTTGTTTGAAGAGAAGTAGAGTCTTGTTGGTTCACTTGAGCTTGAAGAATTTTTGTTCTTCCTTTACTCTAGGGGTACGGTCCCTTTGGAGCTTCAAAGGGAGGAGTGGAGTTGTTTGAGATGATGTTAGAAGGGGAAGAGAGAGAGCTTGAAGGTTGATGGAATGGAAGAGTGGATGAAAATAAGTGTGATGCAACTTGATTCTTCCCCTCCCCTCTTCTTCTAAAAAAACGCCTAGGACAAATGAGGGGAATGCATGTTGGTTGCTTGGGTGTGTTGATATGATAATGACAAGAAGGTAATGATGTGCCTAAGTGTAAGCCCTTTTCTTACAAGCTGGAAGAAAGTTTATAGGAGGTAAGCTTTTTGGCAAAAGTGGCCAATGCATGTAACTACATAAGGCTTGTCTTACATGTTTGCTTGGGAGAATGGAATAGAAAAGATTCTTGGGGTGTTGAAGGGGAAAGGGCCGTTTTTTTTAGGAGAGGTTTGGGGGGTAGATTAGATATTTTATTATGTTCTAGAGTTTTAATTTGTATGTCTAGCTTTGTTTTATTTTAATCTTGAATATAAGTTGTAACATAGGGAAATATTTATACACGGACACATAAATTTCCTTTGTTATATTGTTGGTGATGACATGATTATGGATTCAATTCAACCAAAGTATGCACTTAATAAATATTTTTATAAGGGTGTGAGTTATATTATCGGTAGCAAATTAATAACGGTATCCTAATCGTGGACTTAATTTCCTTTAAAGTGTACTCTTGGCATATTATCGTACCGTTATGCGGTTTGTTTTACCCGTTACAGGGAGCGGGTCGTAACATTAAACATTTTTTTCTTGGGATGTTTCAAAATGATGTCGATTTTCTGTACTAATTTTTAATGATTATTTGATCTTCCATGGTTATCTTTCTTAATTCGGAAAAAAAGTTATCTATATTATCACTTGGTATATTGGATGAGTAACATTTTTCTTGCCCCATAGCTTTGGGTCCAATCTCCCAATTGTCAAATGCTTGAATATGGGATGAGTCTTTTTTTTTAATCAAACATAAGCATCTATTTCATGCTTTTCCTTATTGGTCAATATTACTATATCATACAATGAATTTTTACTAACATAACTAGTTTTTTTTTTGAAATTTAATAAAACCATTGTAGAACAAATTATAACAACCTATATATACACCTCTTGCAGCTCAAAAGGGCAGGTTTGAGATGGTGGCATATGCATATATTCTTTGGAATGGATGGAGGTATTAAGCAGCGGTTGCAGCTGCAAGATGCTAACAAAAACATGGGCAGATGGGGAAATTCCCAAAAAGCTCACATTAATTCACGTGCAACCACCAAATTATCATCTTAAATCACGAAAAAAAAAGTCATATTCTAATTTTGAGAATTTTCACCGTTCGATCTTCAAGAAGTTTCGTAGAATATGTAAATCAGGTCGGTCAACAGCCTCTTAGATAAGAAGTCTAATAGTTGGTGTCCACAATATGTCTAAGCTTAAACTCGTTCCAATATAAAAAATTGATGGCAAAACTGAAACACCCACACTACCTAGGATTCAAAAGGACCCATGTTATCATCTTACTTACTTTTTGGTTTGGTGATCAATGATGCATATTTCTCTAACTATATTTCATTTATGTGGCTCTAAAACTACATGTGCTTCCACGTTATGTCTTTCTGGTCACCTACAATTCATACATGTAAAAAAAAAAACCCCTAATTTTCCGTTAGTATTGTATTAGAACACTCATGTATTCTTTTTTTTTCCTTTTCGTCACAAAAGAAGGAAAAAAAGGTGAAGTCTTTGTCACCACATAACTAGGAAGAAGTTTTAGTGATAGCTTTAGCGTTTATAGTAAATTCAAACATGAGAAACTGTGCATAAAAATTTTGAAGCAGCGACCTAAACTAGTAAAGTTGCTGTTTTGTGAGTTTAAAGTCAAGATTCGAATCACAGAAACAACATTTTACACAAATTATAGGATAAAGCTACGTATCTTAGATCGCGAAGCGATACGACTCTTTCCTGAACTATACACAAACACGAAAGCTTAATCCACCTAAAACGTTCTTTACTAATATTCTAAAGAAAAACATTTTCAAGAAAATATATGTTGTAAAGAAAACAAAGAAAAGAAAAAGGGAAAGGAAGAGCAATAGGAGTGGAAATGGTATAAGAAAAAAGAAAGTGGAGCCCACAGCAAAAGAGGCAACTCATCTCGTTAATGTAAAGTCTACCTACCAAATCCAACCCGATGGGGTTGAGATCTTCTCACCATAACTTTCATCATCCCTTTGTGACCACGCAACACGTGGCAGCAAGGAAGGGTGACATCAAAGAGGGGTGACTCATCTAGCCTCACCACCCTTCCTTGCTGCCATGTGTCGCGTGATCACGCGTCGCCGCACCCCCTTGCAGCGAGGTGATACTATCCCATCTGATGGAACTCTGTCTTTGTCACCAACTTGGTCGGTTTTTATTATTTTAAATCTAATCCCACCCCCAACTCTCATCTCTTCCCATGTTCCTTAAATTATTGCATTCATATCACTTTTTTTATATTTCCGGATCAATTTCTCAATCCGAATACAATTGAACTATACTTTAGTGACTCACCTTTTTATATTTGCTTATATCATTTCTTAGCCTTACAAAAAGTGATTTCTAAACCCAAGGTTTCTACAATTCTGCTGGTAAAATTTTATATATAATGTAAATTGAGTAAAAGTAAGTAATGTGTAAAGTTTTCTTTCTTTAACAAAGACACAAGGAGTCCAAATTTAGACTAGTGTTGATAGTAGGATTAAAAAATCCACCCTACAATCCACTGAAATGACTTTCTATATATACTTGTAACTTTTTTTTAATTAAGTTATGTCCCTTGGGCGCCAAAAATGATATCTAATGGTATAATTAAAAAAGCAATTGTTGTAAAATTTGGCTTTAAACAATCAATCATATCCACTGTATCCCAACATCATCAAAAACTATCGTTATAGTCTGGAGAAGGTGAACGGCAGTCAAACAATACCTTCCAATAAGACCCCCGACTTTATATGTACATGGATAAATGAAACAATAATGATGTATGATAGGCTAGTGTGTTAATGAAAGAATTTAGTAAATACGAATAGGAAGCTTCCGATATCAAAATAGACATAAACGTGTATATGCCCATATAATATAAAACAAAGACAAAAACAACAACAAAAAGTACAAAGTCAACATAGAAAATCATCGTAGAAGACATTACATCGAAAACATAATAGAAAACTATATGTCCATAAGAAACCATCATAGAAAACCATATATTGTAATATCCTATTCTTAGTCGTGTTAAATAGCAATGTCCTGAATGACTATTTCAAAGTAATCGAAACATCTCCATGATAACACATTCTTTTTTTTAGTAATAAGAGGGAATCAAGAACAATCATAATATATATAACATATGTGTAAACTCTCTTGGATATATATATATATATATATATATATATATATATATATATATATATATATATAGCAAAACTTTTGAAATATCTTAAAAATGTAAGATAAGACTGCGTACATCAGATCGCCAAACGATCCTGTCCCTTCTCAAATACTGCACAAAAGCGAAAGACTAATACACTAAGAACAACTTTTATGAACTTTCAGAAATAAAGAGTTTAGAAAGCAATATGTTTTTTTTTAACCAAGAAGTATTATTCTAGGCAAGTTTGACTTATAACAGAAAAAGAAGGCTAAACAAGAGCTGCTGGATTTTAAAACGCATCAACAACAACATTACCTCATTGTCTTATAGTTTTTGGTTTAGTTTTTCATTTTGCATTTAATATTGAAGTGGTGTGCCTTGGTGAAAAATATAAAACTATTGTCTTTAAAAATAATTTTGCTTCTATCATATACAAAACAGACTCAACGAAAAATGCATAACATGATATAATGGTAGCTTTTTTTTTTGTTTGTACTACAAAGAGAAAGTTTTAAACTTGACTTTAGAAGTGCATAATTCAAGAAAAATGCATTTGACAGGAGAATAGAAGAGGGGAAAAATTTTTGAGGATCAAGTAGCTATTGTCCAGGATGTGGTTTATAGAATTATTACTTACGTGTATAGGAAACTAATAGAATTTTGGAGATTGTATGAGTAGCATTCTGTATATACCGAGTATAGATGTAAATGATTTGATTCTATTTTGATTATTGGTTAAATGCAAATTTTTATATTTTAGCCAAAAAGAATAGAAGAGAGGAAAGTTAATTTTACGCCTTTCTGCGTAATTCAGCTTATAAAATCAGTTCCTGACCATTTGTGATATTCACAATCAAATGAATAGGTCCCAAATTACAATTCTCTTTTAAAAATATATTACTGTAAATATATATGGTCTAAATTACATATTATTGTAAATATAGAGGTATTGTTTGTCTGTTTCTTTCTCTCTCCAGATCTTAACGGTACCTTTTACTGTCGTTGAGATATACTTGATATGATTTTTGTTGTTGGTTATTAGTTGGATATATAATATTACTTCCTCTGCTCCAAAAATATTTTTTGCTTTATATTTTGATTTGTTTCAGAATATTATATTTTTTTAAAAATAAAAATGTTTTAATGCCAAAATTTACATACTACTTGTGGAAATTACATAATTTTTTAAATAATTATTTAGAAAGTATATAAACTTTTGTGTTTGTTTATAAACACATGAATGATATATTAGATAACAAGGATACACAGTTAAGACCGAATGAGATTCCTTCAACTTATGTATGCATTATCGTTCGTTACGTGTCTTTTATCTATTCTCACATTTTTTTGCTAGTCATCCCACACTTTCTCATATATCAGTGGAGGATGAAGGAATCCAGACCCATTTAACACAGGCTAACCTTTCAAAGACTTATAATTCAATCTAGTAATTCTTTACTAGTTAGCAAGGTTGAACCCCAACCCAAAGGGCTCCCACTTATCCAGCCCTAAAGAGCTGCGTCGAGGATGTAAATCAGGAGTCCAGCGGCCTCTTAGATTGGGTGAGATTTTACACAGTTATCCACACAAGGTGTTCCCCCACAAACCAGGCCTTTGGCCTGGCAGCAGAGGAACACCTACACTGTGCGCGTCCCTAAATTCGAACTCATGACCTCTTGTTGGAAATCCCCAACCCGAGTGCCAAATAGATTATGCCTTGGGGGCCTAGTATTTCTTTACTAATTCTCATCACCTCTCCCCTTCCCTCCGCCCTCCTTACCCACGCCCCCACCTATCTGGGGATCGGATCCACTCATCCATTTCTTTTCACCTCATTTCTCACTGCACGACATGTGGCAGTAGGTGATGAGGTTAGATGAACATGGCCCGCATCTATCCTCATCATCCTCCTCTATTACTACGTGTCGTACGGCGAGAAAAGTGGGGTGCGAGGATTCAATCCGCCCTATCTCCAAGTGAATAATATATATCCTCTTTTCCAAACGAACTTGTTTCAATCAAAGGCAAACTAGCCCCCATCTATCCCCACTTCTCTCCCCACTTGACATCTGGTTTTAAACTTATCTCTTATCAACAATTTGTGCAACAAAGACAAAAGCCTACTTATATATCCAACCTCTTTATTACCTGCTCTGCTCCTTTCCTTTCCTTTTTATAAGTACTTCAAGAACACCACCCATCCACCAGCTTCAAACCCCCTTTTAAAAGATAAGAGAAATATATATACACATATACATACAGATATCCTTGTATCTATAATCATGGTCAGGTCTCCTTGCTGTGAGAAGGCTCATACAAATAAAGGGGCTTGGACTAAAGAGGAAGATCAACGCCTCATCAACTATATCCGTACTCATGGTGAAGGTTGCTGGAGATCTCTCCCCAAATCTGCAGGTTTCTCTCTCCTGCCTTTTCTATATCTTTTTATTTTTATTTTTGTGTGTTTCTTCTTTGTTGTGTGTAAATTTTCAATATCGTGATATTTTTTTTATGTGGGCAGGGCTACTTAGATGTGGGAAAAGTTGCAGGCTAAGATGGATAAATTACCTGAGGCCTGACCTAAAGAGAGGAAATTTCACTGAAGAAGAAGATGAGATCATCATCAAACTCCATAGTCTTCTTGGAAACAAGTACTTTTTCTTTCCTTTTTTTTTTGGGTTTTAAATGTTGGAATTTTATTACATAAAGTAGGTTGTTTTCTCGTACGTTTATACGACTGGAAAAAACAATTGGGAAAATCTGTGAAGAAAGTACATAGTTGTTCCAGAAACAAATGTTGTTACAAATACCTCTGTTTCAACTTTTTATTTATTTTTAACTATCTTTTCTATCATCCTTTTTAAACTATGACATAGTTTTTGATGTTGTTGGGATATACTGTGACGTTGCGACGTTGTTATTGACTTGCCTGTTGTAAAATTCTCACGTTTGGGAAGTTTGCATCATTCAATTCTTTATTATATTTACACATTTCTTCTACAATTTTATTTTTGAACTTTTGTTTAGAATTCTGTGGTCCAACCATTGCCTACCCGGCTACTCCTGGATGCGAGGGGAAAATAAATTTTTAGAGTCCATGTATAGGGTTGAGATCTCCTCATCCCAATTTTCCTCATCCTCTTTGTGACCACGCGACACGTGGCAGCAAGAGAGGTGGTGAGCCTCACCACTCCCCCTTGTTGCCACGTGTCGCGCGGTCACGCGTCACCGCATCCCCTTGCGTTGAGGTGATCCTATCCCCATGTATAGGACGGTAGGACCTAACAGGTTGCCTTTTCTATTGTACCAGGAATTGACTATGACACCAGTAGACTAGAAAAAAATTAATATGTATGTATATAGTTAGTGTTTATGTATATGTATATATGCCCTTGGGTCCCCTTGAAAGTGCCTAATTTTTGAATTGGTTTCACGCAGAATATTTTGAAAAAAAATTAGTACTACTTTGTGTGTTATCAAAATATTTGGTGTATTGCCCTCAGTCATAGTCTAGTTGGTACTTTGATTGAGATTTGATCCAAGAAAGTCAATAGTTCGAAACACACAATGTGTGTGCTCCACTTATAATAGTTTGTAGAGGACATCTTGTGTGGAGGTGCTCCACTTCTATTAGTTTGTAGATGGCATCTTGTGTGGACCACTGAGTGCTCCACTTCTGTTAGTTTGTAGATGGCATCTTGTGTGTGCCACTGAGTAAATCCTCACTTAACCTAGTAGATTGTTGAGCTCCTGATTTGTATATTACATAATGCTTTATAGGGTTGGGACGGTGAGAGCCTCCGGACGGGGAAGTTTGGCTTTTGCTCAAAAGAAAAGTATTTGGTGTATGATGTAAAAGTCAACAATGAATTTAAAAATTGAGTTAATTGCACCTGATATCCATTCTTTTCCACCAAGTTTTAAGTAGCATCCAATGTTTTATGAAACACACTTGCCATCCAGACTTATAGGGTTAATAGACACCTGGCATCCGGATGACCTGCTGGTCGACCGTTGACCGCTGAAATCGACCTTTGACCGGACTTAACCATACTTTTAACCCTACTTTAACCAAGGTTGACTATTTTACCTTCAAAATTAAAGGAAAAACAAAATCAAAAACCATTTTCCTTCCTTCTCAAAGCCTGCAGCCTCCCGCCAATGCCTTCTCCGGTATCATCTTCCCAAACAAGAAAATTACAGGCCCCGAGTCTTGAAACAGAGGTTTACTTCAAAACATCAAAATATTAGGAAACATCACAAGTTCGAGTTACATGCTAATAAGTCAGTAAACCCCCACAAACAAGGGGCATGAAAATTGTTTAAAAAGACAAAACAATGACAAAGATTTAAACACAGAAAATCATCAGAACCAAACGCATAATGTGGAATCCAAATGAAATCCCAACACTGGAGCAAATCGCCGAGCATCTTTTGGGCGATTTTGCTTCCACCGAAGGCTTCCTCCCTGCCTATCATCATAATTTCACCAGCGGCTTCAACAGTATTACCGCCATTATGCGATTCTCCAAGCAGAGGATTGTGTAGAGATGAAGAAGAAGAAGATGAAGATGAAGATGGAAGATGAAGTATGCAGCACATCAGTCCATACTTTCTAATTATACCATGGGAATTTCCACAAACTCGACAGGCGCGAGAAGGCCATGAAACCGGCGATTCCACCGGTGACTCTTGAGGATTGGATAATTGGATCTCCAGCGGGCAGGATTTCAAGAAGTTCCGGGGAGATTCACGTCTTCAAGAAAGCCTCAAGAAAGGTACTACATGATCAAGCGTCTAAAAAAATCCGCCAGATTAATGGCTCCAAGCATTCTCGAGAAAAGGGTCGCATGCTCATGGAGATGATTGAGAAATTTGACGCTAAAGTGAATCTCACCGGTGACGTCGACGAGCTGTCCTCATCACGAAACAAGCGAGTGAGCTACCCGAGCAGTAAAATGAGAAACAGAGTATCATTCAGAATACCTGAAGTTTCAGATGTATTCCTGCTGGATTAACCTACTGTAAGCTCTATAAAAGGGAGAAACCCAGAAGGACATAGCTTGGTGAAAAAACGTTAAGGTATTTGTAGCAGACATGAACGACCAGATTGAGATGTAATGTTCACTGTATCTTTCAAAAAACAGAGCAGATACAGGCGACCAGAGTGGGTTGTAATGTTCACTGCTTAAGACCTTTGGAGGAACATGTTTGTCATCCCCACGGTGGTTTTGGTTGTTGTTATTGGAAGGAATGGAGGGAATATGAAATTAACCATGGTTGTGAAAAGTTTGACGCCACTTGGTGAAAAAGTGAAAAAAAGGAAATTTCATAAAAACTGCCTACAGCAGGTCATTTCCCGGTTGCCGGATGCCATGTGTCTATTAACCCTATAAGTCTGGATGGCAAGTGTGTTTCATGAAACATTGGATGCTACCTAAAACTTGGTGAAAAAGAATGGATACCAGGTGCAATTAACTCTTTAAAAATTTGCACTTTCGGAAACTTCAGACCTCTTATGTTGGAAGGAGTGTCTTGAAGCCGAAATAGTTATGCCGTTGATTGTGCACAACATTGTAATTTCAACTTTAATTTGGTGTCAAATCCAAACCGAGTAACAACTGAACTATGCCATATTGGATGGATTTATACCATCATTTCACAAAAACCTCCATTTTACGTACATTTTTTTATTTTTTCATTTTAATAGAATTACACTAATTAATAGGCTGAATTGTCGAATAAAACATCGGTATGTTTTTAACACATGAGTATGGTTGCGTATATCTGATCCCCATACTCTGCTATAGGCGGAAGGCTCTAAGCCAATAAGGTAATGTTGTTGTAATTGTCGAATAAAAAGTGGTGCATTGCTAAAGAATATGCAAACAAGAGTTGTATGATCATTAGACATATGTACAAGAGTTGTATGCTCTAAAGAGTACAATATTTTCAATCCAAATAGTTTCTTGATTGGTTTGATTTACTTGCCAACCTTTTTTTTGTAGGTGGTCATTAATAGCACGAAGGTTGCCTGGAAGAACAGATAATGAGATCAAGAATTATTGGAACACACACATTAAACGCAAACTACTTAGCCGTGGCATCGACCCTCAATCGCATCGTCCAGTTAATGCCATTGCCACCACCACGACCGCCACAGACGCAGCCGCGAATGAAACCGCCACGGCCAATACTCATCCTTCCATTTGTCTTGACTTCAGGAGTTCAGCAGCCCCACCTAATCTGCCAGTAGACCACAAAAGTCATATGTCCATAAATGACGAGAACGTGTTTAGAAGAGACTTGTCTTTTGATGATACCAAGTGTTCAAGTGGCACAACTTTTGAGACACACACACCACTTCAACCACAAGAAGAGGAAAATCAAGTGGATCTTAATTTGGATCTATCAATTGGCTTGCCAGCACAAACCAAGTCTTTATCGACCTCAGCTGAGTCTAAGTTATTATGGGACGTTACTCCATCGTCTGAGAGGTTTCCTACCATGAGTTTTCCAATGGTCAAGAAAAAGGGGGTGTGCTTGTGTTGGCAGCTAGGTTTTCAAAATGATCAGCTATGTCTCAATTGCCAAATGAGAGCTGGCTTTACCAAAAGAGTTAGTTCTTGAATTTTGGAGGATTTGTACAACTTAGTCTGTATATTTTGTCAACTTTATGTAATCATTTGAATGTTATATTAAGTGTAACATTTGCTAAGTCGTAGAGGTGGTACCCCTAGCGCCCTCATTTGCTAGATTTCAATTCAAAAATAAAAAAAAAGATGAAAATTATAACTTACTTTTCCATTTCATTATGCATATGCATGTGTTTTGTTGGATCTAGATGGAAACTACACAAAGATGTTATTGTGATATCAGCACATGGCATGCGACAGGGAAAGTAGTAGGCGTTAACATATATTAATGTATCCAATGTATAACTGTGTATAGGTGGAGGGGAAATTGTAAATGTAAAGAGGAAGGAAGAAATAGTGGGTTGTGGGGGTGGTGGTGGGTAGGGGGTAGGGGTGGGGAGGGGTGGTAGATTACCTACAAGAAAAAGACTTTCTATTCATTATTGCAAAAATTAGCTGAGTCATTTGCAAAGTAAAAGTCAATTACACACCATATTCATAAAATTTGAGGATCGTATGCATAACTATCGTATTAGCATCTTATATACATAAGTTTAACAAATTGTTCAAAAGATTAAGATTTAATGAAAAAGTTAATATCCTAACAGTGACGCCGTGATTGTATTACAGAATTTAGTAATTTAGCATGTCATATTCACAAATTTAACAACTCAGCATTTTATATTTACAAGTACACACCATATTCACTGGACGACTACCCCTTTTTTTTTTACATCATCTAATGATGAGCCTAAAACCCAACTATGGAATAAGACAAAACTATCCAATGGTCAACAAACAGTCAACGTTGAAACACTTCAGTTCAGTTACATCTCAGCTCGGCAAACTCTTTCGGTGAACTAAAGGGCTGCACCTCTGCCCAAGCTAGTGAGTTCACCTCTGGTTCAAACAAGACCTTATTTGACCAAGACATTCACTTCGGCCTCAGTAAGCAGATAACTTAGTATCAAGCAAGCAATTTTCGCCAACTGCACTTCAGCTCTGCCTCAACCCCGAACTTCAACCTCGGCCTCAATATGAGTAAAATCTGTCCTTAAGCAATTTATCCAGATTAGAGCAGGAATTTAAGGGAAATATCTGAGCTCCATGGGGACACTTGGCAGCGCTACAATATAAAGATTGGCTATCGACTACTGTAGACGCATCTCAGAATTGACAACTTGCAAAAGTACTCATCCAATCCTACTGTACACCTACAACAAAATAGCCTCCTGACACACGTTCCATTCACATCCACCGTTAGACACATGGAACAACGCATTGAATAAAGGCAAGAAGGGAGGGAGAGTGCAGGAGATTGGAAAACTCATCTTCTCCAATAGCTAATACAGAAAAATCTCCATACAAAAACTGTGAGATCACCTCAAACTCTTAAAAACACAAAATTATCTCAGTGAGAATGACCCAAACTGACTTGAGCGTCGAAGGGTTTAACCCGGGGTCATAACCCTGAGACCTCTGATCTTTGCTTCTCTGTGCAGGTCATCAAGGAAGTATTTAGGATACACAAATCCGAAAGAGCTAACGACATTTAATCCGGATCATCTCTGATCCTTAGTGAAGATCCAGCTTCATCATCCACCATCACCTCTTCCTCTCTTTTGTCACCCTTCTGCTTCACTTTCACCACCAAATATTTACTTGACATAACTTCACAGTTAATTGGACTTTTTGTATTTTGAAAAGCGTGCCGATTAACCAATGTTTAAGGTATATAGTTGTCCTGTTAGGTGCAGAAACAACGCCGATTCTCCCTCCACTCCATGGAAATTAGGAAACAATTATTAGTGATCAATTCCCATGTTAGGCTTAATGATTTGGGATTCAAGCTGTTTGATTGAGTAATAATAGGAGCATAGTTGAATTTCAAGCACATGCACTTCTGACCTCAATTTTGAAGTTTAGGAGACTAACTTTATGGTATCACATTTAGTATTAAACATGCCAATGTTATTATATTTTATAACAAATATGATTTGGTGATTCTCAAAAACTGAAATATAGAAAGCATATATGCATCATTCGTACTAATCAATTAACCTTTTTTGTTTCACAATTTTATCCTCTACGCAGTATTAGTGTAACAACCCAGATTTATCTATTTGATTGTTGTCACCATTCGGCCGACGTCGTTACTATGGATAAGCACGGTTAAATGTCAACTGATTTGGGTTTTTGTCCTCGCTGGTCTGAAAAAGATTCATCATTCGTCCTCGTTGACCTGAAAAAGATTCATCATTGTTGGCATTTAGTACTTAGGACATGGTTATATGTCATGTTAACATCTTTTTTTTTTCCTGATGCTGGATTTTTGAGTATTAACACCTCGCATCCTTTAATAGGCCGACGCCCTCATTGGACCTATACTATGGGACGAGGAACCCCCCTAATGTCCCGTGATTTGGTCCGTACGTTCCAGCGACGCTAGTCGGGTATGATACCATAATTGTAATGACCAAGATTTGTCCCTCTGATGTCAAACCTGACGCCCGTTTTGGGTCCCATATTGTCACTATAGACAACCACTGCTGAAGTAAATTGAATTGGATTTCGTCCTTGCTAACTCGAAAGGATTAACTCTTGTTGACATTTAACATTTGGACCATATTTATATACCATGTCACTCTCGTTTTTTCTGATGTGATATTTTTTTTTGGGTCTTTACAACTAGACTATTAAAATACCCATTGTTTCTATACAACAGCACAAAACTTCTTGTACCAAATAACACAAGCATTTAGTCGAAATGTTCTATGTTTATTTGGACAAATGTTCATTATGACCAAATACTCAGTCATGCATTAAAATTTTCATTTGAATAAAAATTTTCAATAAATGACCATTTAGATCTTACATACAACAGTAGTCTGACTGTATAAAAACCGTTTTGATACAGTCAAAATACAAATCAAATGATATATCTAAGCGGAAATAGACTCAAAACAGAATGCTTGTTAGACAATCCAAATGCACAAACTACTAGGTCATTTAAGAGAAAATTATGCAAGATTTCTTATTTACCTTAACTCAAATTAAAAAAAAAATCCAATAAATGTAACAGGCTATAGAAGTTAGAACAGCCAACTTCGAAGATAAATTTTATCTATTGTCATAAACTTAACCATTAAACTACGCCCGAATCATTGAATTTTCTTGGAAGCTAAAGGCGAAATCCCTCGCTACGGAGGCCTTCACCGTTCCAGCCTCATAGAGCATTGTAGAGGATGCAAATCAGGTGACCAGCAGACTTCTAGGTTGGTGATGACTCACGCAGTGACCCACACAAAGTGTTCTTTACAAACTAGCAGAAGTGAAGCACCCCTGTGCCCCTACAAACTAGCATAAATGGAACACTCACACTGTGCGTGTCTTCGGATTCAAATTCTTGCATTCTTAGGAGCAATTATACCAACTGAGCTACGTTCCGGAGGCTATTGAATTTTCTTGCATGTGCATGAAAGAGGGAGACCGTAAAAGGGAAGAAAAAGCATGTGACCTTTGATCCTTAACTCAAAAGAGGAAGCTACGTGATTGTCTTAACTCAAATAAAATAAAGAAAAAAAAATCTAAAAAGAAAGACTCAGCTTTACCATTAAACTTTGTCTTGAATAATTGAATTGTCTTCTTGCGTGTGCATGAAGGAGACTATAAAAACAAAGAAGAAAAAGCATGTGATATGTTTTGAGGGTAGGTAACCGAATAGGATAAAATTATTACAAAAAGGAAAAAGTAGAGTATACATATACATAAAGTTGACCACGGGGTAATATGGAAGAAGCAAGAGTAATCGTGGTCCCCGTTGCATAGTTCAGTTGGTATTTATCTGATAGATTGTATTCAAAATTTGTTATTTCAAATCTTGGTAGTTACATTGTAGGTGTTTGGATCATGCCGTCGGCTCCTTATATTAAAACTTTGGACTCATTCGTCTTGTGGGCGCTATATTATATATAAGTCTTTCACTTATGATGACACTGAATGATCTGATTTATATTACTTTGTGAACACTATGTTATAGGCCTTTTATTCCGGATGATGCTGAATAACCTGATTTACATCATCTATAAAAAATTTTAGGGCTAAGACAATACGCTCGACATTTTTGCATCAAGGAAGAGTAATCATGTGCACAAGCAGTACACCTAAACTCAGATTGATTGAGGCACCAACCTGTTGTATATAAAACCATATTTTTGCCTTAACAGATATGGACTCATGTGATGAGACCTTTCTGGCTTTCTTTACTGAAGGGAGAAGCAATGATATATTTTATCACTTGGAAAAAAAAATTTAAGGTCATAATAGGTCAATATTAATGCATTGACTTTTTTATAACCTAAATTTGATTATACTCAAAGGATAACTAGTAGACTAACTTTAATAAGTGCATAAATGTCATATCGATTTATATTTTCGTCCATAGAAATGTAAGAACATTTTTTTGGTTAGGTGCAAAAACTTATGAATTGAGATCTCTCTGCATCGCAAAAGGATTAATTGTCGTTACTTGTGAATCTGAAGTATGAAAACACTGTTGGTGTTTAAAAGAGGATTCAAGTGCTAATATAGCGTTTGATTTTAAAATTTTTTGACACAAATAATATTGTGTTCATCATAATGTAATAACGTGCTTACTAAATTATCTTATCTCTTATAATTCAAAACCAGGCAAAAGCCACCTCACATTGGTGTTACGAATCCGAATCCCCTCTTCGTTAATTTGCGTGTGTAGAAAAAATAAATATATAAAAGGAATAGAGGAAAAGAAAAGGCACGTGTGGTTCAAATCTTTCCTACACTACGTAGGAAGCTAATACTTTGATGAGGGAGTTGGTTCTCCCCCACCTGTACCAGAGGCTCATTAGCCAGGTGGGATGTAAATCGAGGGATGTGCTCCACCGGCAGCCCTGCAAAGGGAGATGACACACGAGGCTCAGTCAGCCCAGAGACAACCCTTGTAATATTTCAACAAGGATTGTCTCCACACAGACTCGAACTCAGGACGTCGGGGTTCTAGCCCTAATCACCTTTGCCACTTACCACTGGACTATGCCCTTGGGGCACGTAGGAAGCTAATACTTAGTCTTATTAGTTTTCAGAGACAAAGTTTGAGTCTATTTTTTGTTGTCAAATAGTGTCAAAACAACAGGCAATAACCAACAAGAAACTGAGAATAAAAGGCTTTTTGTGTGATAACTGTGTAAGATCTCACACAATCTAAAAAGCTGCTGGACACATTACATCCTCCACACAACTCTTTGGGACTGAGGCAGTGGGGGCTCTTTGGTTGAGGTTCAACTTTTTGCCAGAAAGAAACAGAAAATAAAAACATATCCCTCACAAGTATTAAACACGTTTGTTTAACAGGAAAATTTGACCAGAAGAGCAACTATCATTTTGTTGCACAACATGGTATTGTTTCACTTTGAGTTACTGTCTATAATCCAACGAGATTGAATCGAACCATAATTACCAGAGTCTCAAGGGTAGACTTGCAAGATCAAGACCCATGTTTCTGAAGGTTTTGATGCTGGTCTATGATGTTCTATTGGGAAATCAAATGTTTTTCTTAGCACCATAATCAAGAAATTCTATTTCTCCATTCAATGCAATTGATGTTATGTATAGATTTTGCTATATGATACGTATGTCTTTCATTTTTGCGCAGGATTAGTTAAAATCGTATATATATTTTTTGTTTGTTATCATTTAAAAAGACGTTCTAGCTGCACTAGCCTCCTGCATTTGTGTATAGCTGCACTAGTCTCCTGTATTTGTGTAGGGTCTGGAAGGGGTCGACTTGTTTCGCGATCTGATGTACGCAGTCTTACTCTATACTTTGTGCAAGATGCTATTTTTGTAGCTCGAACATGTGATCTTAAGGTCACAAAACAGCAATCTTATCAGTTGATCTAAGATCCATCTGAAAGAAAGTAATTGCGAATGAAAGTTGTTTTTCATTGACTAAAACAGTACACAATACATACAATTTATAATCGTGTCTCTACTCTATCTATAGTATGAGGATAAACTCTAATTAAATATGAGGTACAATCAAACCATATTACGATATGATTAGATACTAACAATATCACACCTTAACTGCACCTACCATATCCATCACTCCCCTTCAAGTTGTACATCGGGATCTTTGATGTGCAACTTGTCTATCGCATACTCAAACACTCGACCAGTTACAGCTTTGGTAAGGATATCTGCTAGTTGATCTTCTGATCGTACGAACGGTATCTTGATTATCCCACTTTCAAGTTTTTCCTTAATGAAATGGCCATCGATCTCCACATGCTTGGTCCGACCATGATGTACTGGATTTTTTGATATTTTGATCGCGGCTCTATTATCACATTTTAACTTTGCCGGTATCCTTAGCGGAAAACCTAAGTCCCTCAACACTTTCTTCAACCACAGGACTTCTATAACCCCTTTCGCAATCCCTCTAAATTCTGCTTCGGCGCTTGATAGGTCTACCACCTTATGTTTTTTGCTTCGCCAAGTGACCAAGTTTCCCCCAACTAGCGCGAAGTACCCTGAACAGTATACGTCAGTATACACATCTATATCCAAGTGACCACACTTTTTGAATAGTATTCCACGCCCTGGTGAGCCTTTTAGATACCGGATAATCCTCATCTTTCTTTTTTGGTTTATGCATAAACTGACTCATAACCCCTACTGCATATGCGATATCAGACCGAGTGTGAGACAGGTAGATTAACTTGCCGACTAGTCTCTGATACTACTTCCGATCAACCATTGGTGCTTCTTGACCTATTCTCAACCTCTGACTTGTCGATACTGGTACTTCACAAGGTTTGTATTCTAACATTCCTGTTTCTGTCAAAAAATCGAGTATATACTTCTTTTGTGATATGAATATCCCCTGATCAGATTGGTGCACTTCGATTCCCAGGAAATATTTTAGCTCCCCGAGGTCTTTCATCTCAAACTCTCTGAATAGCTGCTTCTGTAATTCTGAATTTCTTCTGTATCACTCTCAGTAATGATCATGTCATCCACATAAATAATCAAACAGGTCACAAGCTCCTTTCTTTGTTTAATGAAAAGTGTGTGGTCACCATTACTTTGGATGTACCCGCACTGTTTCATTACTAACGTGAATCGACCAAACCATGCTCTCGGAGACTGCTTCAACCCATAGAGAGACTTTTTAAGTCGACATACTTCATCTGTCTGGAAACCATCTGAATATCCTGGTGGTGCTTCTATATACACCTCCTTTTTTAATTCCCCACGCAGAAAAGCATTTTTCACGTCGAATTATTGTAGCGGCCATCCTTTGTTTGCAGCTATAGAGAACAGAACCCGGATTGTGTCAATCTTTGCTACCGGCAAGAAGGTCTCTGCATAGTCAATCCTATATGTCTGAGTATACCCCTTCGCGACCAACCTCGCCTTGTACCTTTCAATTGTCCCATCTGCTTTATATTTCACGGTGAACACCCATTTGTATCCTACTGGGTTTTTTCCTTTTGGTAATACACACTTCTCCCACGTTTTGTTCTTTTCTAGAGCTCTCATCTCTGTATCCATCGCCTCCCTCCACTCGCCTCGTGCACACTCCTCGGTATGACCTCATGACACGGAGAGGTAAACAATCCTTTTGCCTTTTCTCCAAGGCTTGGGTTTATAGGGTACTTGGCTGATCGAGTTGTACGTTCATGTGAATATCTTTTCGGTGGTACTCCTCTGGTCTCTCTAGGAGGAAGGATTCTGGTCTATTGGACTTGTTGTTCAAGAGGGGTATGAAGATCATCTGGATATCATCAGAAGGATTAGTAATATATATGGGTGAGTTAGACGAATTCAAAGGGTCAGGGGCAGGTGACAACGGTATAGTGGGCAAAGTGTTACTTACCTCTGTATGAACACCCTCTGAAGATGATCGTTGGAGCTGGTCTCGAGCGTTTCAATCATTTCTCCGTTATCAGAGGTTGACCTAGTGGCGCCATCTACTTGTCCTTGTTGGCTAGTCACAGGACTACTATCGATGTGTAACCAGTCGAAGGGCTCATTCTGCATCTCCCCCTGAGTCGAAGACTGGGGACCATAGAAATAGTCGGTTTCAAGGAAGGTACAGTCCATAGTTATGTGAATACGTTGAGTTCTAGGATTATAACAACGGTATCCTTTCTGATGAGTAGCACATCCCACAAAACACTTTTATCAGCACACGAGTCAAGTTTAGAGTGCTTGGTCTTGGGTATATGGACAAAGACAAAGCAACCAAAAACTCTGGGTGGTAGCATAAGGACTGGCAGAATAGACACTTGTGTAGACAACATTTGTAGAGGGGTTTTAGTCTTAAGCGTTTTTGTGGGTAAGCGATTGAGTAAGTACGCAGATGTGGCGGCAGCCTCAGGCCAGAAGGATTTAGGGACATGAGACTCGATCATCATTGCCCGGATCATTTCAAGAAGGATCCTACTTTTTTGCTCGGCCACACCATTTTGTTGGGGTGTGTGAGAGCAAGAAGTTTGATGTACCAGGCCATGATCCCCGAAAAAATTATGGAGGTCTGTGGACATATATTCCCCCTGTTGTCAGACTAAAGTACTTGAATGGTTTCGTGGTATTGGGTCTGGACCATATGAAAAAAATCCCAAAAGCGAGTATTAACGTCTGATTTATGCTTTAAGAAATAAGCCCATACCATTCTAGAAAAATCATCGACGAAAGTGACAAAATATTGAAAACCCTGTGTGGTGGGAACCGGGACTGGACTTCAGACATCAGAATGTACCAAAGAAAAACAACGCTCAACACGAGTATTATTTGGGCGGAAGGTACTTTTATGTTGTTTAGCCCGAATGCATATTTCACACTGAACATGTGATATAGAGTTTTTAAATAAACTAGGAAAGAGAAATCGAAGATAATCAAATGAGTGATGGCCCAACCTCCGGTGCCACAACCATAGTTGCCGATGGACTGTCCCGTGGGCGAGTATAGACTGACCCTGGTGGGTGACCTCATCAACGTAGTAAAGACCGCAACGCTCAGTGCCACGCCCAATGATCGCCTTCGATGGTATGTCCTGTAAGAGGCAAAAACAAGGATATATTAATACAGTGCAGTTCAGTTGCTTAGTCAGCTGGCTAATAGACAATAATTAGAGGACAAATTTGGAACATATAAAAAATTAGAGAGTGTCATATGTGGAGAAAAAGTTATCGGGTCAGTTCCATAAACGGGTATTAGGTCACCACTAGTAGTTTCTGTTGGACCGTGCACCTGTAATAAACACCACTAGAGAGGGTGTGAATAGTGGTTAGCGGAAATTACACTAGTACCCTTGATTAAAAACCCCTTTGAAAACAGAATCTGAAACTGCCTCAAATTCAGAACCCGTTTTTTAAAAATTCAAAAATAATTGTAGAAAAATTCAAAAATAATTCAAAAAAAAAGATTCAGAACCCAATGAAACTTTCCAGAATTGAACTTTTATGAGTTAATAAGACTCTGTCCAAAAATCAACAAAAATAAGATCGTTTGACCCTTCAAACAAATAAAAAGATTCAGATGGTCAATTTGGACAGAACTGGATAGAATGTTGCTGATTTTGCAAAACGTGTTTCTCTTTGAATACTCAATCAAAAAGGTTGATCTTTATATCAAAACACTCTTTAGGATGTGTATATGAAGTTTCTAAAAGGACCTGACCTTAAACAATTCTTGATAAATACAGAATTTAAGTTTTCTCAAAACTGGTCATTTACAGCTAGATTGGAGCAGTTATCTTGCAAAGACTGAAAGACTAACTTTCCCTTGCTCAAATCAAGTGATTCTTGTTTCAAATGAAAGCTAACAGTATGAAGTATAACTCCACCAAAAATCACGAATTTTGAAAGTGTTTAGCTATTTTTTCAAAAAGTGTGAAGTTGTGTGAAAACTGCAGTAAAAACGGGCAGAAAACCGAAATGAAGAAACAAGACAAGAACACCGATGATTTATCCTGGTTCGGTCAATGTGACCTACTCCAGTCCCAAGGAACACCTTTCTTTGGATTTCACTATCAAATGAATCACCTTACAACAAGAATCAAGCTTGATCCTTGGGTTATACACCAACCATATTCAAGACTTGGATAACCACCTTCTAAGCAGCACTTAATTGCAACACCTCTATCACCTATTGATGTAGCCTTATAAAGATGGCTAATCAATCTTACGAATGAAACTCAAGAGGCTTGTAGCACAACAGAAATAACAAGAATACCTTTGCTACAAAGAATAGAACAACAACAACAACAAAAAGATGATGATAGCTAGACAATTCAACAAATGCTTGTAAGCTTCAAGTGTGTTTCATCTTCTTCACCATTGCCTCTATTTATAGTATGATTTGAGCCTTGAAGATAAGAATGTACATGTATCACCATCTTCATCACCAAGTTCAAATGTCTTCACATCATTGGTTGGCCTTTGTACACTTAGCAAAATGAGACAACATAATTGGTCCACCTTGGATACACCTTGTTAGCCGAAAATTCCACCTTGGATAGTCTCATTTATCCTTTGCAAAATGTAGATAATAAGAGAAGATAATTGTACCAAAATAACCTCAACTCCTTGCTTGAGAATAGGCATGTGTGCATTTACCAATTCAAACTCTAAAACAACTCCAAAAATAAGGTAGTAGCCGTTGGCTGCTTAATTATTTTTCCGAACATTTACCTTTGGTTATCCTTTATAAAATGAGGATAATAAGAAAGGATAATACAACCAAAACATCCCCAACTTCAAGCATAATAATAGGACATGTGAGACTGCCTTTTGACCAAAAAAATATGCTGAAAATTTCAGCCTAGCCGTTGGGTTCCATTTTGAAAATTCCAAGTTGGCAATTTTGCCAACTAGCTCCTTTTTGGTTGGTCCACTTGTCTCCAACTCATAAAATGAATTACACATCATATCCAACTGCCCATGCACATTTTTCAACATATATATATATATATGTAGCAACTCAAATTTTTGAAGAAGAAATAAATAGATATTAGTTGACAAGATTATGTTAACGTGTAACACCAAAATTCTCAATATTTTTTCTTATATGTCATGAATATTTCCACACCTTTGACACCTTTAATATATCTGAATAATGATGAATAATATGCTCTTATAACATATATAAGAGGGTCTTCAAGAAAAAATAGAATGTGACATCTCAAATCGTCACATATCCAGCTATAATCAACAATATCATCATGTGAGAGAATAAGATAAAGAATCACCATATTATCTTCAAGTTAATAATAAATCAGCTCCAGAATGAAGATAATAATATGCTCAAGAGATTCCTTGAGTGAAAATACCAAAAATACCCTTGGGGGTAAAATGACCAAAATACCCCTGGCATATGAAAACTCCAGAAATGACCCGGATTGTCAGAAATAATTATGATATCACCTCTGTCATGATAAAATATAATGAGAATACATCATTGAGATATTTTCACCATGTGATATTCCTACAAAACTCAAAATACCAAATTTTGTCCTTTTTGGTAAGTTGTAGAAACTTCCAAGGCATGTTAGTCACAATACATTTAAAATCATCAAAATCACATAAGATTCACATAATGAGCATGTATAAATCATATACAAATGAAAACAACCATTTTAACACCTTTTAGAAAAATATTTCTAAAAACCCTAAACATTCTGTGAGACGTGGATTGATCCATGTGAGGGGCTGACGTACGTCGATCGATCCACGTGAGAGATCGACGTCTCACAGTAAGTTTGGTTCTTCTCAGTTCAACATGGATCGATCCACGTGAGGGGCTGATGTACATGGATCGATCCATGTGTCTCTCCCTGAGAGATCCACATCATTTTTCTTCACTTTTTCAACCTTTAATCACTTATAACACCATATGTGACATTTCTAAGTATTTACCACTTAAAATCATGACTTTGAAAATTATCCAAACATATTCCTCAACAGTTTCAACGTGGGTTGTATGGGGTAGTAAGTTGTGTGAAGTCATGAAGGTCATAAAACATGGTGTCAGTGGCTCCGCAATCGAGGATCCTCTCGATGTGTTTCTGTGGTCCGTGTCGGGAATCGGTTGTTTCTGGTGGATACACTTGGGAATTAAAAACGACTGAGGCTGGTAAGGGTAACCTTTTGCTGGAGTGACAAAAGGGTCATTTCCTCTTGTAGGGGCAAAAGAGTCATTTCCCCATGTAAACCTTCTTTATCTTTTCGTTCTCTCTCCTGCTTTTCCTTTTCCAGCCGCCACCTCTTTTTTTCCCCACTTCCTCGATCTCGCTGCCTTCTACCTCATTTATTCTCCTCTTTCTGCCAACTCCCTCCTTTACTCCCCACTTTTTTTTCCTCCCTTCTCTCTTCCCCACTTTCTCCCTCTTTTCCTTTCCTTTTTCTCCTTTCTTCCTCGTCTATCCCGCTGTCTCTCTCTGGGGCTCTCCATTTTCTCCCTGCTTCCTCTACTCTGCTGGCTCCCTCATTACCTTCTTGGGCGAGGATACCGCTGCTGGTGTCCCCGGGAGTGCTGCTGCTGGTGCTGGTCTCCATGCCGGTGCCCACTGCGGATGCTCCTCAGACTGGCTTCTTGTCTGTGGGTTTCTTTCTTCTTTGGGCCTCCCACCAATCAGGATAGCCCACTATCTCGAAGCATTCATCCTTTGTGTGCTTCTTCCGGCCACAGTGAGTGCAGTGTATGTGACTCCAGTCTCCCCACAATGATGTTTGTGAGCAGGATGGTTGGCCAGTTGCTGCTGTCTCCGTCCATCCGCAAGCCTTGAGTCCCTGTCCGATGCCGATGATGTATCCAAGGAGACTGAGGGCACTCCTCTCAAAATATTCATCCGGGCTTCTTCCCTCCGGATGGCAGAGTAGGCTACCTCCACTGTTGGCAGGGGCTCCTTTTTTAGGATCTCCCGTCGAATGGTGTCGAAGCGGTCATCCACTGCTATAAAAAGTTGGAAGAGCCACTGTTCTTGAATTTTTGTATTGTAGATAGTGATATCAGCTGGATCTTGCATTGGGTTTGAATCCCGACGGTCTATCTCCATCCAGATGCTCTGGAGTTTATTCCAAAGATCCTTCAGTGCACCTCCAATCTGGCGAACTGAACTGGCTTGTTTGTGTAGGTCGAAGACCTGTAACGCATCGGTGCCAGTTCCGTAAGTCACTGCAAGTCCGTCCCACAGTTCTTTGGCGGTCAGGTACTGTGAGACATTATTCACCAAAGTTGGTTCTATATTATGTATAAGCCACGTAAAGACACAGTGGTCATGCAGTTTCCACTATGCAAAGGCTGGGTCTATGGCCGCTGGAGGTGAAGGTACTCCAGACAGGTGTGCACTCCTGTCGCGTCCTGCAATGGCCCTTTTAATAAGAGTTGCCCACAGCTGGTAATTATCATCATTTAATTTGATTCCCAGTGACAAATTATCCGGCTGAGGGGTGCTGATATTGTTCTTGAGTAAGTTGACCAGTTGTATGGCTAACTCGCAGTTTTCAATCTTTGTTTCACTGGAATCGTCAGACATGATTTTCGTTGATTGTTAGTCGGGGAAGAGAAAGATACTTTGGCGGTAATGATTTGGACTCTGAGCCGGAAGAGAAAAAATAATTCCTCTTTTTTTTTTCTGGGATTACTGGGTTGGATTGGTTTTTTTTCGTGATTGATTTCTGTGGGGTTTTTTCCGGTTGCCATGGATCAGACAACCTGCTCTGATACCATGAAAAATAGTAATTGCGAATGAAAGTTGTTTTTCATTGACTAAAACGGTACACAGTACATACAATTTATAATCGTGCATCTACTCTATCTATGGTATGAGGATAAACTCTAATTAAACATGAGGTACAACCAAACCTGATTACCATATGATTAGATACAAACAATATCACACCTTAACTGCACCTACCATATCCATCACCATCTTGGTTTGTTATCAAATACGTTTTGCTAAATCGTGTAAATTATCCTAGAGAGATGTCCTCCAAAGTACAAAAAAAATCCTTGTCACACTACCGAAAGCAATGGATATCAAGTGCATAATAATTAATTTAATATTGCAGAGATGAGGTTCATGAATCTTAAATTACTTACGCTCGAGACCATGCTTTCATTGTCAACAAAATACGAAAATTTAGGAGCGAAACATTACAAATAACGTTGGTGTACCTAATGTTAACAACTCTATCTTCATCGGAATACGTACACTATTTACCTTCTCATCTTGCTGGCGATCTCTTCATTTAATATTACTAATTTACTTTTTAGTTTAAGGATGTGCTTTGAAACATGAACTTCAGGTCACGGGTTTAAACTGAAAAACAGTCTCTTACAACTCTAAAATAAGACTGCAAAGCGATCTGATTCATCTCCTAAACCTACGCAAACACGGGAACTTATTGCATCAAGAAAGTAATTTAATTTATTTTTAGCTTCTAAAGGAAATCCATCTTGGTTTTATGATTTTTTTTTTTGGTTATTCAACGCTGTGAATGAAGCCTGATTGGCTTGCCAATCTAACTTTTGAAAGAAATATTATTTTAAAAAAAAGTCATACAGAGCGTGGGATATGATGTCAATTTGTTACATAATAAACACGGGCATTAACTTTTAAAAAAAAAAAGAGAAAAAGGTAAAAGAGATACACGAAAAGTTTACTTCATTCCTTAATATGTTTTAAATTTTTAGCTTAATATCATATTTCAAACATATAATTGGTCCTTTTTGTTTATTAAATATGTGAGTTTAACTTAAATCATCTAATTTAAATAATTATAATAAAAATATATTTAATTTTTATGTTCGCTTCTGCCTTTTTGTTTAAATCCTGTTTCCTGTTTTCGTTCTGGTACATACAAACATACAATAAGAAATTGAAACCCACGTCTAGTACGTATAGCTCAGACGATAATTTTATGTCCGTTGATATGTATTTGAGTCTTGACTACTGTGGCATAAGAGTAAAACTCGTCCTGTTAGTATCGGTTAGTAGATTATTTCTGTTCATACGTACGTATTTGAGTCTTGACTACTGTAGTATAAGAGTAAAACTCCTGCTGTTAGTTCTATTCTCTATTGTAATAGTTTAAACTTAGATGCCTTGTAATCATATCATGTTTTTTGTATTTAAATATTTTGTTTTGTTTTATACTCATGTCAGCCGCATATCCTTACTTTTATATCAATATTTAAGTCCGATCTTCCTCTCCAATCGGATATTTTGGGGTTAAGATCCCCTGCCCCAATGTTCCTCACTCACTAAATGACCAGGCGCCACGTGTAATTATAAAAAAGAATTTTTTTTTGTCTTTCCCTCCAAAAACCCATCACGTGACCTGGTTGCTACCTTTATATTTATTATTTCCAATTACCTCAAACCCTCCCCCCAATTTCCACTTTCTCTCTCCTGTATTATCACCCTCCCCCACGACCCCAGAACCTCCCCCAAGCGAAACCCAAACTGCAAACGAAAACCCATTCCCCTGTTCTTCTTCTTTCGCTTTTTTCGTCCATTGCTTTGGAGAAGACAGCTTCCGGCAGTGTATTTATTAGGTATGTCAAAAGAATCAATTTTTTTTGTACCTCATTTAGTGGTAAATTTGCACTCTTCTGTATAGATTTTGTAATTTCTTGAACAGGGAGGAAGAGATTTATTGATTTTGCATTTTTCTGTATAGCTTTTGCAATTTATTGAGCACGTACGGAGAGATTTATCAATGCATTTTCTAGGACTTAACATCAAAAATTAGGACTGTTACAGTGGCTTTCATGTTCGCTTGCCGGATTGGGGTTGTCTTTTTTATATTCTGTGTCGGTGTAAGAGTATTTTTACATTTATTTAACTCATCAACAACTTGATATACTTGATAGTAGCAGATTTTTGATGTTAAGTCCTAGTAAATAATCTAGAGGAGAGGACGGGGGAGGGTGTGTATGAATAGATGGTATAGGCCACTATTAGCAAAAATTGACTGAAAGTCGTTTTAAAAGTTCCAAGGGGGACTAGTGATTTTGCTTTCTTTCAGTAAATTTTATTGTTAATTTTCTTTCTTTCAGTGAATTATATGGTTAATTTGCTTTCTTGATGTAATAAGGTGCTTTTATACAGTGAAATAACAAATTAACCATATAAAAGCACCTTATTACATTAAAATGAGATCAATGTATAAAAGCACCTTATTACATCAAGAAAGCAAATTAACCATATAATTCACTGAAAGAAAGAAAATTAACAATATAATTTACTGAAAGAAAGCAAAATCACTAGTCCCCCTTGGAACTTTTAAAACGACTTTCAATCAATTTTTGCTAATAGTGGCCTATACCATCTATTCATACACACCTCTCCCCCGTCCTCTCCTCTAGATTATTTACTAGGACTTAACATCAAAAATCTACTACTACCAAGTATATCAAGTTGTTGATGAGTTAAATAAATGTAAAAATACTCTTACACCGACACAGAATATAAAAGATAAGCAAGTAGCTTACAAGCAAGGTGGTGACAAGCACTCATGTCAAAATTAGATTTGTTCTTCACGTTGGAATGGATGGACAAGCTGCTCATTTCAAGAACCAATAGGAAGGAGTCTTGCAAATCTTCAAACCAATCAAAAACAAGCAAGGAAACAAACTAGCAAGCTGCACAACAAACGAACCAATCAAAATCCTTCAAGAAGGGTGGCTGGTCTATGCATAATTTGTTTGAAAATTCAACACCAAATTGCAACCAATCAAAGGCATTTCTCAAGCAAGCTGCTCCATGTATTATCCAATCAAATTGATGGAGAAAGAAAGCTAAACACATGCATGGGTTACACAACAAAAGCAACCAGATTTCTTGGAACCAAAATTGTTCAAACAAGTTCCAAGCAAGCATGTTATTTTAAGACTTGTACTTTGTACTTTAAACCTTGTACTCTTTATCATTTTCGTTTGCTATAAATAGGTAGGAACCTGAATGTACAAAAACCACAATTTCAAGAAAACATTTCAATCAAACATTCCTTTAAGGAGTTCTCAACTTTCTAGTTGAAGTTAAAACCACTTAACGGTTTCTTTCAAGTTCATAGCCTAGAACTTGTTAGTATTCACTTCATTTTTGGTTTACAGCATCTTAGGGTCTCAATGAGGTTTTAGATATGTTGGAGTGCCAAAGAGGAAGAGGTGTTGGCATAAATTGAGCCAAGAACAAACGGTTACAGTTCAAGGGGTGTCATTGTGATGTTCTTTGCCATAGCTGTGGTTCAAATCAGTTTGGAGTAGGAGACAAAGTCCGTGGAACGTTTATCTAGCCTTCGTTTGGCTCATCAATTGGTATCAGAGCTTTGATTAGTCTTCTATTCATGTTTACATTGTTTAAACTTGCATATGATTGATGCTGCCCAAAACCGTTTAGTAAGTTGTTGTGTTTTCCATTTAGAATCTGTTTATTTAGATAGATAGTTCATGTTTTAAAGTGTTTATTAGTTGGTTTACAATAGTTTGGTAACTTAGTTTTAAGTAGCAAAACCGAAAACCCCCACAAAAAGAACTTAGACTAGACTTAGTGTTGTTAGAATCTGATTGTGTAGCTTAGATCAAAACCGTGTGAAACTGATTGTTCTTGTTCAATCTAGCTTAGTTAATGTTCATTAGACCCCTAATCTAGAAGATTAAGTGTTAGTTTAGTTGACTCCTTAAAACCGAAAACTTGAACACAAAATTAGAATAGTTGATAGTTTAGTTTGTAATCAAATTGTTAAATTCTGTTTTTTAGTAGTTGTGTGCAAACAGTTTAGACGTTTTTAGTGCTGCCTTATTTAGCTTGGTTAGACTAGTTTACAACATAGATTAAGAGGTTTAGTTGGTTGTTTAGTTAGCACAAGCAAAACCGAAAACTAAAGAACAAAACAAGTAGTTTTAGCTAACTAAGTGTGCTGCCTAGTTCTAGTTCATATACGTTTGTTAGGTAGAACATAAAGAGCTGCATCTAGGATCATCTAGCTTAGAAACTGATTGCATCATACAAACGAAAACAAAGACAAAAACAAGTAGAGTATATCACTTAAAAACAAAACAAAACAAGGTAGCTAGCTTGCATCAAAACTGATTTCCATTAGTTGATATAGTAATCAGCCTTATAAATTGCATTTAGAAACAAATAAGTTGAATTTAGCCATCTTAAGATTAGTTAGATCATTTACATCAAAAACAGAAAAAGAAAAAAAAAAGATAAGTGCCCAAAACCGTGTGTTTAGAACAACCTTTTAAAGCTCATTTGAAATCTTGGTGAATGCTAATAGCTTTATCTTTTTGTTGATTTCAATTGTTTCAAACAACTTGTTGGACTTAGATATATCCTGAAAGTTAGGAATTGTTTAAGCCCCACACTGTTAAAGAGCTATCCAATTGTTATTTTAGATCGATTTCTGAACTTACATTGCACTATATACAATTTGAACTTGTTGTAATTGTGAATTGAATTCTCACTACATAGTGTTTAGCCGTGTTGTGTACGAGGAACTTTCAAATTCCAAATACAACAAACCTTGTGCAATTAAAGGCCATGTGCAATGTCTCATGTAGGCCGTGAGGAGTAGTCTCACAACAATCAAGCAAACCCCTCCAAAGAAAGAAAATTAAGCTTGATTGAGAAATACACGAGAGAAAAGCCAATATTTGTCAACAAGTAAGAGGCAAGACAAGAGAGAATTGCACAAGAAAGCCAAGTGAGGAAAAAGCCCAAAGTTAAACATTGCAAAAAAAAAAGGGAAAATCCCTGTGCAAAGCTCAAAAGAAAGAAAGTGCCCAAACCAAACCCAAAGTGTTGTAGTTTTGAAATATTGAAAGTTTCTAAAGCAAACCCTTGCTAGCACTTTGTTTGTGTGTCTTTACTTTCACTTTACTACAATTGATAATTGCATATGCTGTAAAGTAAATTGAGGGATTGTCTTAAAACAACCCCGTAGATTTCTTTCAGCCCGAACAACAATTTGACTTCTGTGATTTTCTTGAATCTTTAGGAGATATAGTCCAAATTGCTGTTTTAAACAATTGTCAACATGAAGTAGAGTATTTGCATCTTGTCAATATTTTAATCGGCTTTTGA
This sequence comes from Eustoma russellianum, assembly GCA_036186865.1. Taxonomy (NCBI): domain Eukaryota; kingdom Viridiplantae; phylum Streptophyta; class Magnoliopsida; order Gentianales; family Gentianaceae; genus Eustoma; species Eustoma russellianum. The sequence continues at coordinate 976,243 of AP025065.1, forward strand.
GATTGATTTCTGAACTATGGGTCCCCAACAGAAAGATAATGCATCATCCCCGTCCCCATCTACTCCTGTCCCATCCCCAGTCCCTGTTACCCTAGAGAATATACAGCAAACACTCACTTTCCTTGTTAATCAATTTGGTTTAATGAGAAGTGACATAGAGGATAACAAACAAAGGATAAGCAAAGTAGAAAAGCCAACCTCAGATCAAAAGGAACCTAGTATACCTTTTCAAGAAGGCACCTCTTATGGTAATGAGTCTCATATTGAACGTAGAAAAGTCACATCACTTAGAGGTAGAGGTAGAGGTCGAGGTAGTAATGGTGGTCGTAGGAATATTTCTTTTGAGGAAAGATTTGATAGTCTCCCTGAGTACAATGAAGAACCCTATCTAGAAGAAAGATATGATGAACGTCAACATGATAGAGATGAACATCTTGAAGAAGAATACATTACTACTAGACTGACAATACCCCCTTCCATGGAAAAAGTGATCCTGAAACATATTTGCAATGGGAAACAAAAGTAGATCATATGTATTCTTGCACTAACTATTCTGAATTGGCCAAAGTGCGGTATGCAACTTTTGAAGTTGTAGATTATGCTTTACTTTGGTGGGAACAATTGAAGAACACCAGGAGAAGAACAAGACAACCCCCTGTTGTTACTTGGTCCGAGCTGAAACAAGAGATGAGGAAGAGATTCATATCTCCTTCCTATGAAAGAAGCGTTTTCTAAAAATTGCAACAACTTTCTCAAGGTAATAGATCTGTTGATGAATTTTATAAAGAATTAGAACATTTGCTTACCAGGGCTAACATAGAAGAAGCTGAGGAAGCCACAATGGCTAGATTTCTAGCTGGTTTGAACAAAGAGATTGCATTTAAGGTGGAACTTACACCTTACTCTGATCTCGCTTCTATGGTTCACATTGCTGAGAAAGTGGAAAGACAATTGAAGGTAAAAACTTCTAACCCTTCTTTTCGGACTAATCCTTTGAGTTTTCCTAGAACACAGCCCAGGATGCCTTTCCGTCCACAACAAGGTCAAGGCCGTGGATCCCAAGGAAAATCAACCCAGAACATCCAAAATCGTCCAAAGCTTCCAATCACTGATAAAGGCAAAGCCAAGGTGGAAGGTACGCCTAATTTTAAGACTCGTGATATTCAATGTTTTAAATGCTTAGGAAAAGGTCATTTTGCTAATCAATGTCCCAACCCTAAACGCATCTTGTTTATTGAAGAGTCTAATGAGTATTATTCTGAGGAAGAATTGGAAGAGAGTGAAGAAAACAAAGAAATTGAGCAAACGTGTGAGGAAGAAGAAGAGATTATTGAAGAGATTAATGAATGTGAAACAAAAGAGTTCTTAGTTGTCCGTCGAGCTCTAAGTGCCCAAATTAAAACTGAAGAACCTGAAATACAACGAGAGAACATATTCCACATTCACTGTATGGTTAAAAAGAAAGTCTGCACTTTAATTATTGACTCTGGTTCATGTACTAATGTTGCAAGTTTTGAACTTGTTAGGAAACTTGAGTTACCTTTAATTAATCACCCTCATCCTTATAGGCTTACGTGGCTTAATGAGTGTGGTGAAGTTAAAGTAACAAAGCAAGTCCTAGTTCCTTTATCAATTGGTGGGTATTCTGTTGAGGTGTTATGTGACGTAGCCCCTATGCAATCAAGTCATATCTTATTAGGTAGACCGTGGCAATTTGACAACAAAGTTACATATGATGGTTACCTGAATAGATATTCCTTTAGGCATAACAACAAACTGT